>SNQJ01S0116747.1:0-19582 GCA_010110895.2 Picea sitchensis | reverse complement strand
TTAAGCTGGCAAAAAATGCAAACAACTGGCATACATAGGCCAGTTGTCCTGCCAACAGAGGAAACAAGGACAACTGGCCTATCCACTGTAACAACAGAAATTAGGCGTAGAGTTTCTCTACCTTGCCCGAGGGAAACCAGGGATTTTGTTCTGTGTGTTCAGCCGCACAGGAAAGACTAGACTAGAGCAAGTTAAACTAGGAACGGGAGAGCTACAACTCTGGTACATAGTAATACGAAAGAGCATAAAAACTAGAAAAAACCAGAACCTATTCAGTAGAAATTGCCGCCATTGCCAGGGAGAACGAAGGGTTGCGCGCAAGTGGGACATCGGCGTCGTGGAGTAGCTTTGGAGTAGGCCACATACAACATATCCAAGCGTTGGCTGACTCCCATGGCTCAGAAGACCTGATCATCCACAAGGTTGCGCACTTCGAAGATCATCTTGAGGTGATCGGGATGGAGCAACGACGACGATGGTGGCGAGTTTATTTCTGGCTCCCTTCCGTCTCGGCTCGGCTCCGGTCCCCTTGTCCTGCAATCCAGCGGCGTCCCGTTCTCCTGCTCCCCAGTAATGATGTCCGATGGCTCCTCCTCCACCACGCAGTCCGCGTAGATTTCACTCTGAGTGGTGGCTGGCTGTGGAAAATTGCCCAAATTGGGAGCAAGTGGCGAGTGCTTGAAGCGGCTCGGAGGATCCCAGTTGTCCGGGACAACAAACATCCGACTCTCAGAAAAATCAGCAGGGAGCGTGATAGACAGGTCCTCCTCCACATATGTTCGGGGCGGCGAGGGTGCAACGGTGGAACTGCCTCTGCGTTTTTTCTTAGCCACGAGAATTTCTCGAGCGAACTTCTGGTGGTGTTTTCTTCGTGATTCCACTGCATACCAGCCAACGCCTCGTTGAGGCTGACCCCGAATCCGTGGCATGGTGAGCGCGAGGGTGAGACCTCCTGTTCTGCGGTGCTGAGCCAGCTGCGGAAAATTCGTATGGAAGGTGGGAGGTCTTCTATCCTTGTGACTGTAATAAACATAACCCAGCACTGAGAAATACATTAACGCCGAGAGCTTAATGCTCTGGCCATCCGTTCCCTCTCCACGTGCAAGGAGCTCCATCATCATTCAGTGTCTACGGAGGCGAGGGCTCTTATTAACTACCCGCAACCAGGAGGAGGGGCCTCCACGTGCCCAAGATGCCCACATGGCACCCCATCTGGGGCCAAGAAATCCTTGTCAGCGAGGAGTTGGCAGTGCTGTGGTATGTCGGAAGCTGCGGGGGATCGGGCATCCCAGATGATACGTTCCAACTCCCTTTGGACTCCTTCGTTTGCTAGGTAATCAACCACTCCATTGTCTTTCCTCTTGACATGGGAAGGGATGATGTTGAGGCTGCGACTGTGTAGGTTGTTGAAGTCCTCAAGCAGACCAGCGAGCCGCCAACTGGGTGACATTTTTTGTAGATTGCCCCCATGCAAGATCTTGGTGATCAGCTAGATGATGACTTGGGAGTCCCCTTCCAGGATTATTTTGTGACTGGGTAAGGAGATGGCTGCTTGAAGGCCCTGTAGCAAACCTGTTAATTCCGCAACATTGTTTGTTGTTTCCCCCAGGTGTCCTGCTACCGTGGCTAGAATTTTCCCCATGGAGTTCCTAATCACCGTCCCGTAGCCAGCGGGTCCTGGGTTTCTCTTTGAGGCACCATCAAAGTTGANGTGTTGGGGCTGGGAATGTGAGTCTTGGGAACGTGTACTGTTACCAGATCATTCAAATTGAGCTGCCAACTTTGGAGGATGCTTAGCTCTTCATTGTGGCAGATCCGATCTTGCCCTTGCCAGTTCCTACTTCGGATTGTTTCCTTGATGCAAGTAACAACTCTATTCCCAGTGAGCTCTGGAGGGGAGTCCTTGGAGTGAAAGGTGCATTTGTTTCTCTCCTTCCATATCTGCCAGAGGATGAAGCCTGGGAGAAGTAGCCAGATTTGGTTCAGGATGGGATTGTTGAAGGCGATAGAGCCCCAGTGTGCTATGGTGTCCCTGATGTTGCTTCTATTCTGATTGGACCTGCGCATGATTTGGGCCCCCTGATCCCATACCATTTGGCTATAACGACAGCCATTGACGAGGTGCTCTTTGGTTTCTTCTTGGCAATGACATAAAGCATAGATGGAGGGACCAATAAAGCCCCTTTTCCAGAGATTATCCCAAGTCAAAATGCGATTGTGGAAGATAATCCAAAGGAAGGTGGAGACCTTCAGCCAGAGGGCCTTGTCCCAGACCTTATCCCAGATGGTGTCATTTTCCTGATTGTGATAGTTACCTTGAATGTAGTAGGCTTCTTTTACCGAGAAATTGCCTGAGGCCGAGTGTCCCCATCGAAGGATGTCAGGACCCTCCTTGATGGGGATTTTCCTGCATGCTGCTTCATTTTGCCAAGCCAAAAGGTCAGCATCGGGAGGATCTCCTAGCTCTTGACGGGAGGTCTTCCACTGCCTCCATGTCTGACTCACTTCCCAGGGTTTCCAGAGATCTTTGACCTTTAGTGAAGGTGTTTGGTTGAGGACATGTTGTAGAGGTGTAAGCTCGCTAAGATCACTTAGAGGTTTGAGTTGTTTCCAGGAGTCCAGCCAAAACTCTGCGCTGCTACCATTGCGTATCTCCCAGAAAGCGTGCTTCTGCACTAAGTCTTTGTTTTTCCAGGCTGTATTCCAGATGTTCGAGCCCTATATTCTAGTGTTGTGTCGGATCAATTGATTAGACTGTATTGTGGGGGCATATTTGTGCTTCCAAATTCATGCCCACAGAGCATCTGGCGTTTTCATCCATCGCCACCAAATCTTGGCTCCCATTATCTGATTCAGCCTGCCAGGGTCGCGAAGCCCAAGGCCTCCCAAGATTTTGGGAGCGCAGACCTTGTCCCAGCTTACCAACGCCCATTTCTTGTTCGGTTGCAGGCATTGCCAAAGAAAATTTCTCTGTAAATTTCTGATAGCTCTGATGATTTGTTTGGGTGCGGCTAGAGCTGTGAAGAGGTGGGTGGGAAGGGTTTGAAGGACCGACTTTAGCAAGACCAATCTGGCTGCTATGTTTAGGGGTCTGAAAGTACAGCTGGCTAGGCGATTTGAGATCGAAAGGAGGAGGTTGTCCCAAGAGATGGACTTAGCAGGCGCTCCTGTGAGGGGAATGCCCAGGTACTTGGATGGAAGGGAGCTCCTAGGGATGCCTAGAATTCTAGAAATGTGTATTTGGACCGTGGTTGGGGTGTTAAAAAAGAAGAGCTTGGACTTGTCAAGGTTCAGGGTCATGCCCGAGGCTTTAGTCAAATCAGACAGGATTGAGTTGAGCTTTTGTGCTTCTCGAGCAGTGGGAGAGTTCATGAGGAGGGTGTCATCCACGAATTGACTGTGGGAGGGGGCTGGTCTGATGTTGTGCAGGGGAAGGCCTTTGAGACTGCCTTCCTAGACCGCTGACTTGATATAGCGTCCCAGGCCCTCCGCCATAAGGACAAAGAGGAAGGGTGAAAGTGGGTCACCCTGCCGGATGCCCCTGGAGGCTGAGAAAGGCCGGGAGGGAACCCCATTGAATAAAATTGAGAAGAAGGCCGTAGAGATTAGGTTCATGATTCAGCCGACCCAAGTTTGATCAAAACCGAAGGCTAGGAGGGTGGCCTTAAGATAACGCCAACTAGCTTTGTCGAAGGCTTTTGAAAGGTCTAGTTTGATTAGCATACCTAGGATTTTCCCTATTTTGAGAGAGTTGATGACCTCATGCGCCAGGATGACACTGTCCATGATCTGCCTGCCCTCTACGTAGCCAGCTTGTTCTTTGGAGATGACAAAAGGCATAATTGGCTTGAGTCGATTTGCGATCACCTTGGTTATGATCTTGTAGATGACATTACACAAGGATATTGTTCTAAAGTGCTTGGGGTTGGTGACACGCTCCTCCTTTGGAATGAGAGTGAGGAAAGTGGCGTTGAAAGCTTGAAGAACTTGGCCCGAGGAACGTGACTCCTCAACCACCTCCCAAACATCCTTTCGTATTATGTCCTAGCAGTGATGGAAGAAGTCCGTTGTGAAGCCATCAGGGCCTGGTGCTTTTCCGGAGGGCATATCCTTTGTAGCTTGATCCACCTCGTCCTGGGTGATTGGCCTTGTGAGAGCAGCATTCTGTTCAGGGGTGACAAGAGCAGGGATGTGGCTGGTAACTCGGGCGATGGTCTCCTCTCGATTCTGCCTATTTTCCGTCATGAGGTTCTGATAATGTCGTGTGAGCTCTTCCTCGATGCGGCTATGCTCGCGTAACAGATTCCCATGTTCATCCTCCAGGTGGGTTATTCTGTTGATGTGCCGCCTGTGGATCATTGTTCGGTGGAAAAATTTTGTGTTCTTTTCCCCTTCCTTGAGCCACTGCACTCCTGACTTTTGCCTCCACAGGATTTCTTCCTGCTGTCGTCTCTGTTCCAAGTGCGAAAGTAGTTTCTCCTCCTCCATCATGAGCTCAGGAGTTTGGGTTCCACTAATGAAGATTTTTTGGATCTCGGCTAACCTACTCTCGATGTCTTTGATGCTTTGAAATATGTTACCAAAGGTGTTTCTCTTCCAGTGTTTGAGCATTTTCTTGAAGTTTTTGATCCATTGTTGGAATTTGTACATCTTGGTTCCATGGTCCACCTCAGCTTGTTGCCACCAAGTTGTCGCTAGGTGCTGGAAGTCGAGGTGGGTTAGCCAGAATTTCTCGAACCGGAAGGGTTTGAGTGCGGGGGTGGTTTCTGCTGCAATCTGGAGGGCTATTGGCCAGTGATCTGAGCCCGCCTTGGGGATAATTAAGCTTTCTATACAGAGGCCACTTTCAATCAGTTCTTCCACGACAAGGAAGAAGTCAAGCCTACATGCCACATGCTGGCTGCCTGATCTGTGGTTGGACCAGGTGAAGGTGCCATTGCTATTTTCGATATCTACTAAATTTAAATGTTCAGGAAGGGTTTTGAACTTACCACTTTTCGGGTCAAGCCACTTGCTACCACCATCTTTCTCCTCCAGTGACATTATCATGTTGAAATCGCCCCCGAGGATCCAGTTGGGTGTGGTGACCAAGGCTTTGATATAAACTAGCTTGTCCATGAACTTGTTTTTCTCCTGTTGACTTTGTGGGCCATAAACATTGGTGATGGTCCCCTCTTGGTTTGATCCTATTACTTCATAGCGGGCCGTCAGGGTTCCTGCAGTTGAGAAGGGCTCGCCAAGGGAAATGTGGCTTGGGTTCTAGAGAATGGCAAGGCCTCCTGAGGCCCCCGCTGCATCCGTGTAAAAGTATCTGCAATCTTTCCAGATGCGCTGGAAGATGTGTTCCACTTCCATTCCCGCACATTTTGTTTCTTGTAGCATTATGATGTCTGGATTTTCCTCCTTGATACAGTCCCTGAGGATCCTTTGCTTGGTCCTGCCATTGAGACCCCTTATATTTCAAGTGATTGTCTTCATCATTGGGTAGATGAGTGTGGGTGGAGGTATCCCTCCGAGAGCTTCTGAATCTAGCCTGAGGTGATCATGAGGTTACTCGCCTCTTTAATTAGTTGATGTGTCGGTTTCCGCCCATGCCTCTTGGTCTCGCGCGGGATTTTCTTAGATCCAGAACTTGACTCTGTGGAAATGCCGAGGTGGGCTGTAGATCCTGTCGTGGAGTCGAGGAAGACTTTGTGTACCTTTCGGAGCTGCTCTTCCGGGAGGCCTTGCAGGTCTCTTGCATTTAGGGCTTCTTCCAGTTTTTCGAGGTCTATGCCTGCTAGGTCTTGGGCATCCAACAACATTGGTGTATCTCCATCTGCTTTCCCCCCTTCCTCAATGTGGGTTTCCTGGTTCTGATCAGGGGAGGGTGTAGGGCCTGGTCCTGTACCCTTCTTGGTTCCATTGTGCGGATCCTGGATTTCCACCTCCTCTGGGAGCTGGCTGAGAATATCATAGGCATTCTTGGTCAGGATGCCCGGCTTGGGGATAGCTGCTTACTTACGAGGCGGGTTCTTCTTCCTTGATTGGATTGTTATGAAGCCATCCTTCTGCATGTTTTGTTCAGCTTTGGGAGCCGACTGAGTCAGTGGACAGTCCCTGAACAGGTGGCCATGCTCATGGCATCTGCGGCATCTGAACGGGATGTGTTCATAATCGAGGTTTTAAGCCCAGTCCTCATCCTGATACTCCAGTATTACTGTTCCTGGTAGGGCTTGAGCAATGTTCATGTACACGCAGATTCAGGCATAAGAGGTGTATTTCCGTTGCTTTGTAGCTTCAGAGGCTTTGACATATTGACCGATTGTGTTTCCTATTCCCATCAGGATCTCCTCCAGCCAGAACTCATGTGGGAGGGAGTAGAGGCGGATCCAGACGGGTGCCATCGAGAAGTCTTCCTTGTCTGGGCTGAAGTGTTCTGTCCAAAACCTGAGAAACAGCCCGGCTGAGTTGAAAAAATATGGGTCGTTCTCGAAAATATGGTCCTTGTCTTAAAGGTTATACAGTATGATCGTGAAGAAGCCTTTGGAGCTAAACTAGACCTCGTAGTCGCCCCTGGGGTTCCACCAGTGTTTGATCCACTTGTTTAGGTCCCTTTCTGACGGCCAGAGTCCTAGTAACTTGCCAATGAGGGCGTGTTCCTGCATGAATTGGGTGTGCTCCCCAACTCTGGTTGAGATGATAAGATATCTGGGCGCTTTGTCCATTTGAGGGATGCATTTTCCGGGCTCCCATCCACGAGGCGCTTTGGGACGGGAGGTGCTGGCGTCCGTGTCCATATCCTTTCGTAAGCCCTGCTCTTTGGCGAGGAGCTCCTCACGGATTTTCTGGGGCGGCTCAAATGCAGGTCGCTTCGATCTTTTGCCTGCTTTGTCATTAGCGGCGATGTTGTTGTAAGAGGGGGGTTTCCCCCCCTCCTCGTTGCCCATTTCTGCAGACTAGAGCCAGTGATGATTCCTCCCCTGGTGATTTGGTTAATGGCTACAGAGTATGCTGGATCGTTCAAGTAGGGGCGCGCATGGGCTTTAGGATAGGGTTCCTCATAATGAGCCTCTATGCAAAGAATAGAATGTTATGCTGAAAATATAGTTATTTTCATCGTTAAAGAGAATTTGTTTTCAAGTTAATTTAATAAAAAAATAATGGAATTCATGTATCATACCTTTTTTTTTTCTTAAAAAAATAATGCAACATGTACTAAATGAACAAGTTTAATACCTAAAAATTACAATCAAAGGATTCATCAAGCATGGAATTCTACAACTTGCTATCCCATCTATCTTAGATAAAATACTTCCATGAGAATTTCAATGTCATAACATAAGCTCTCTTTATTCATATATAATAGGTATATTCATAGTTGTGAAACATGGATTATCATAATTAATAGGATTATCTTAGGAATCTATTGGATTGCATGAAAAAAAACATAACTTCAAGGCCTTATTTAAAATCAAAGAAATAAAAACTAATCTTTCAACTCAATAAATTTTATAAAAATATATAGCATGTAGACCTAGACCTAGACCTAGACCTAGACCGAGACCATGCCTTGCCTTGCCATGTTTAGTTTTTCTTAGCCGTGTCATGTTATGCCTTTCCGTGCATTGCATTGTCTTTCCTTGCATTGACATACCTAGACCTAGACCCATACCTAGACATTGCCTTGCCATGCCTTGCCTTGTCACGCCTTGTTTTTCCATGGTAGAGTTCATAGTCTAAGTCATGGTCTATATCACGGTATAGGTCATGGTAATGGTGTAGGTATAGGTCTTCTTCTAAGTCTATGTCTATGTCATGGTCATGGTTTAGGTCTATTTTTATTCCCAACATGTCTCTGAATGGATTGAGGAGGTGACTTGCAACTCACTATAAAACTCAAACTAGGAATTGGATGGATGAACCATCAGTTGTATTGGATCCGGGGCACCAGGTTTCAGCTAGTGGGGCCCTTCCACTATCATTTCATTGCCCATAAAATCATTTGTTGTAGGATCTTTGGGAATAGAGTTTTGTTCAGTGAGGCATAGTGCAAATTTTGAACAATAGGTCGATTTTCAAGAACATTGTGTCGGGTGATTGTGGGTAGTGTGGTTGCATGGGCCTTGGCCAAACAAACATACGGGAGATTACGATAAAACTCAAACCGAGACTCGTATGGATGAACCGTCAGTTGCATTAGATATAGGGCATCGGGTTTTAGCTAGTGAGTCCCCTCCGCTATCATTATGTTGCTTGAAAAAGCATTTGTTGCAGGATCTTCAGGACTAGGGTTTTTCTCAATGAGGCATAATGCAAATTCTGAACAAGAGGTTGATTTTCAAGAACACTGTGTTGGGTGATTGTGGGTAGCATGGTCGCATGGTGCTTAGCAAAAAATACATGCAGGAGGTTACGAAACTCTGTTATGATGCTCAATGTCGATTTTATGCCCCCAAACCAAATTGACAACATGTTCGTGAATGTATTAAGAAGGCAAGTTGAAATTGTGTGATAAAACTCAATCCAAGACTTGGATGGATGAACCATCGGTTGCATTAGATCCAAGGCATCAAGTTTCATCTAGTGGGGCACCTTCGTTGTCATTTTTTTTCCCAGAAAAATGTTTTTTGCATGATCTTTGGGACTAGGGTTTTGCTCAATGAGACCTAGTGCAAATTCTGAACAAGAGGTCAATTTTCAAGAACATTGTGTCGGGTGATTGTGAGTAGTGTGGTCATGTGGGCCTTAGCCAAATAGACATATGAGAGCTTACGAAACTCCACTATGCTACTCGTTGTGGATTTTATGCCCCGAACCAAATTTCCAACATGTCCCTAAATGACTTGAGGAGGCGAGTTGCAACTCGCAATAAAATGCAAAGTGGGACTCAGATGGATGAACCATCGATTTCATTATATCTGGGGCACTAGGTTTCAACTAGTGGTGCCCCTCTATTGTCATTCCATTTCCAGAAAAGAATTTGTTGTAGGATCTTCGGGGCTAGAGGTTTTCTCAATGAGTCATAGTGCAAATTATGAATAAGAGGTCAATTTTTAAGAACCCTATGTCAGATGATTGTGGGTAGTGTGGTCACATGGGCCTTGGACAAAAAGACGTGTGGGAACTTATAGAACTTCGTTATGCTGCTCAGTGTGAATTTTATGCCCCCAAACCAAATTGCCAACATGTCCCTAAATGGATTGAGGAGGCAAGTTGCAACTCATGATAAAATTAAAAATAGGACTCAGATGGACTAACCATTAGTTTCATTAGATCCGGAGCATCGATTTTTACCTAGTGGGTCCCCTCCATTGTAATTGTGTTACCCGAAAAATTGTTTATTGCAGGATCTGTGGGACTAGTGTTTTTCTCAATTATTATTACATATGTTTGAAAATTTAATACCTTGTAAGGATAGACAAGGAAAGGCATGGAATAGTGACGCATGACATGGCATGGAAAGGCAAGGCAATGCAAGGTATGGCATGGGATGACATGGAAAGCAAAGGAAAGGCATGGCATGGCATGACATGAGAAGGAAAGGAAATGTAAGACATAACATGGAAAGGAAAGGAAATGAATGGAATGGAAAGGCATGGCATGTCATGACAAGGCCAGGAAATGCAAGGCATGCATGGCAAGGAAAAGCATGGCATGGAAAATCATGGCATGGAAAGGCAATACAAGACATGGTATGACAAGGAATGGCATGGAAAGGCATGGAAAGGAAAGGCATGGGAAGGAAAGGCAATGAAAGGCATGACATGAAAAGGCAAGGCAATGCAAGGCATGTCATGAAAATGCATGGAAAGGCAAGGCATGGCAAGGAAATGCAAGGTGTGGCATGAAAATGCATGGCAAGCCAAGGCATGGCAAGGAAATGCAAGGCATGGCATTGATCCGAATTTTATGAGAAGAACTAAATGACTACAAATTATTAATAGGGATTAACACAAAATAATAGAGATACAATAAAACTAGTTTTCTATTCAATAAGGAAATAAGCTGAAACTATAAAATGCAGCGGAAACAAGCTTGATGGAATGGTGGAAGATTATCTCTGAGAAGAGATGTGACGGCTACGCTCATTCGCAAGAGGATGATTACAAGGACGCTCTGATGGCCTTTGTACAATAAAAAGGAATGCCAAAAACCCTAGACATCCAAAAACCTAACCCTAGGAGATGAAGCACAAAAAGTCATGTGGGCCCCATCTGGGTAAGTTAGTACATCAACTTCCTGGGGTCGTAACGTTTGCATACGATCTTTGTTTTAGGCAAATGATAGCCCATTGGAAAGGTATCATCGCGGAGATTCATTTAGGGGTATCAATCATGCATTTGGATATAATTGAGAATCTAGATACTGAAAAACCTTCATTTAGGCCCTCAAAATGGCCCCGAAAGATAAAATTGCTAAAAATAGTAAATTGCCAAAATTGCCAGAAAATTGTTTTGAGCCAGTTGGAAAAGGTGGGTGGAGACCGATATCCACCTGGATAAATCCTCCCTCCTTAGGAATAAATGGTATCCATTTCATTGAGTTCCCCCATCAGATGAGGAAATTTCTGTTGAATTTGGCCCCAAGTGAGCCACTTGCCTTGGTGCAGGAGCTTCCCTACTTTGACGACTCGATAAAGTTGGATCCTTTGTTGTCGAGTGCCCTTGATCTGTGTGTCCACAATATGATCATTGGATTTCTATTGTATGTAGTCATGGTTGATATATTTTGGTGTTATCTATTCTGTTACGTCTGTGGTGTCCAATAATGGTGGGAAATAAGGGTGTAGGAGATCCACGTTGAACACTGGGTGCAGGCCAAGGAAAGGAGGAATGTTGAGCTCAAAAGAATTATCCCCCGTGACCTTGGTGATGGTGTACGGACCATAACGGAGTGGGTGAAGCTTTCGATGGGGTCCTGTAAGGAATCCTTTCTGCAAGTGCAACCAAACTTTGTCGCCCACCTGAAACTTATGTGGCACCCGATGTTGATCATGGCACTGCTTGTACTTGTCATTGGACTTCTGTAGGATATCCTGAACCTATTGGTGGATGTGATGGATCCTCTCAATGTATCAGGTGGATTTTTCAGCTTCATTTGGAGCAGGAGATGATTCGACCGAGGTGACCGCAAGGGGAAGTGCAACATCTATGGGATCCAATGGTTTGAATCCCAACCCCACCTGAAAGGGGTTGTGTCCAATTGAGATATGCAGGGATCGGTTGTAGCTATGTTGTACATAGGGAAGGCTCTCATCTCATGTGAGAGGGTGATTTGAATTATACATGCGAAGGATATGCACAATCATTCAATTTACGACCTCCGTTTGGCCATCTGTCTGGGAGTGGAAGGTCGTGGATTTGGTGAGCTTGGTGTCTAGCAGTGACCAGAGGCGTGACCAGAGTGTGCTGAGACATAAATTGTCTCGATCTGAGATAATGGTTTGTGGGATTCCAAAATGTACCCAGACTCCTTCAAAGAAGAGCTTGGTTGTGGCCTCTGCTGTGATGTTATTCTTGTAGGAAACCAGAATCGCCATCTTAGAAAAGAGATCAACAACCACAAAAACACAGTCATTTCCATGCTTGGTGGATGGGAGGCCCAACATGTAGTCCATTGAGATGGATTCCCATGGCTTGTCAGGAGGAGGAAGAGGCATTTACAGTCCTTGTTTCTTAGTGGTCGGTTTGGCAATAGCGTAGGCAGTGTAGGACCCGATATACTTCCTGACTTCCTGACCTCCTGTCGAAGTTTCGGACAGTATAAATGTTTTTGTAGCATCTCCACTGTATTTTCGACGTCAAAGTGTCCTGCCACCTGACTATAGTGGGCTTCCTAGATCATCTTCGCTCGCTCACTTGATGGAACACATATATAGCCCATATGACACGACAAACCATCTTGAAGATGGAAATTATCGACAACTACGTTTTCACCCAACATTTGGTAGGTGGTGGTGAAGTCCGGGTCTGTCTCATAGAGTTGGTGCCATCCATAGGTCTCATGGCCGCAGGATTCTAGCATTGTGGTGAGTGTCGCGATTGGAGGTCTACTGAGGCAATCAACGATGTGATAGATGCTTCTTATTTTATACTTGATGTTTAGGTGGAATTGCTGCAAGTATGTGGACCACTTTTGATGGTGATCATTCTGCAATTTTCCTTTTGTCTACATGAACTGTAGTGGCTTATGATCAGTGTGGATGACTGTCTCCTTTCCAAGAATGTAATGTCTCCACTGGAGGCAGTCTTTCACATTGGAGTAAATTTCTTTGTCGTAAGTAGGGTACTTAAGGACAACATCTGATAGTCTCTCACTATGATAGGCCATGGGGTGGCTATGTTGAGTGAGAATGGTGCCCACTGCATAGTCTGTAGCATATGTTTCGATCTCAAAGGGTTGTTGTAGGTATGGTAGTGAAAGTATTGGGGTTGAGCACAAGTGTTGCTTCAAATTGTCGAACACTTGTTTTTGGGACCGGCCCACACAAATTTCGCCTTACCACCACCCCTGGTTATTTGGATGAGGGCCCATGCAATATGGAAGAATCCCAACACAAACCTGCGGTAGAAATTGGCAAGGCCTAAGAAGCTCTGAAGATTAGTGAGTGTGGTTGGGGCTGGCTAGTCATGGATGGCTTTGATCTTGGATGGATCCACATGTACGCCATGTTGATCAATTATGTATCATAGGTAATGGAACCTATCCATGCCGAAGGAGAATTTTTCCAAGTTGGCATATAGCTTGTGCTATCGCAGGGTGTGTAGAACTTGTTGAATATGCTACAAGTGTTTAGCCTAAGTCTTGTTGTAAATGAGAATGTCATCCAGATACACCACTACAAAAGTATTGGTGAATGGTCACATGATATCGTCCATCATCCTCATGAAATTGGTTGGAGAATTTTTCAAACCAAAGGACATGACAAACCATTCAAAAAGGCCTTCCTTTGACTTGAAGGTGGTTTTCTAGACATATGTCTATTCTATTGGGACCTGGTGGTAGCCAGACTTCAGATCAATCTTACTGAAGTATTTGTCCCCCATGAGTTGATCAAGGAGGTCGTTGATTCGGGGAATCAGGTACTAGTTTCTGACTGTGATTTTATTCAGAGCCCGGTAATCAATGTAGAGTCGCTAGGTTCCATCTTTCTTCTATACCATCATGATTGGGCTCCTGCAAGGTGATGATATGGGACGGATGTACCCCTTGTGGAGTAGTTATTGGATATGTCGCTTGATCTCCTCATTCTCTAATAGAGATCAGCGATAGACTAGCCCATTGGGCAGTGGTACGTCGGGGGTTAGATCAATGGGGTGATTGACCTGGAAATGCAGAGGTACCCCGGTAGGTGAGGAGAAGATATCTGAGTATTCATCCATGACCTTATCTACTTTCTTCTGTTGTGTGGATATGTCGATCGCAGAGACCTTGGATGTGGATGTGATCTTTCGCTCATTCTGAGAGAGAATCACAAAGAAGACAAACTTCCCCATTTGAGATATGACCTTCCTGCATTGCTTAGCAAAGATCAAGGAAATAGCACTAGGTGGGACTGCCTTGGATATCCTGTACAATTTCTTGTTCAAAGTAATAATAACACTACGAGGAGTAGACTCATATACATCATGATGTTTCCATAAATAAGGTTGGCCCAAAAGAACATCAGAAAATTTGAGAGGAGAAACATCACACAATACCTCATCTTTGAAGGGCTTGATGTCATATGATAGTCGACACTGTTGGATGACGCGGAGATCACTTCCTTGGCAGAGCCATCCAATGTTGTAGGGTTGTGGATGCAACGTTGTCGATAGGGCCAGCCGCTTGACGAACTCTACTGAGATGAGGTTCTTATGGCTACCGCTATCAACAATGAAGTGCAGTGGGGTACCTTTTACCCACATCTGTAGATGGAAGAGGCGTTCTCCTTCTTTTGGCTCGTCTGGTTCACCAGGATGGAGCTTGGTGGTAGAAACGGTGGCACTAGGTTCCGTGTCAATGATTTGTCTTCCCCTTTTTGGTTCTAGCTCAGAATCAGAACCCACATCTGATTCAGAGGCTTTCACTTTGGCCACCAGTGACTTCTTTGAGTGACAATCAGCAGTGTTATGCCAAGGGCTCTTATGGAAGTTGCACCACTTCCTGGTATCTTTCTTTGTCTTTCCGGTGTCCTTATTTTCTTGCGGCTTGGACTGGTTTTCCTAATACTGTCCATCTTTTCTCTATCCTTTGTTCTATGGGTCGGGGCCGCCCTTTCCTGGATTTTTTTGTTAGGGGTTCCCAGGCCCAAATTTTTGAATCTTTTGTTTGAGCTTCTGCTCGATTTTGATGGCATATCAGTAGGCCACGCCCAAAAATGAGATGTCCAGAAATTCCATTTCGATATGGATGTATCTATGTAGAGTGTCGTGATACTTGTGAACCAGATGTCTCTCTGAATCTTTAATAACCATCTTGGTGCACAAGGTATGAAAGATATTTGTGAAATCTGGCACTCCTTGGTCTCTTTCTTGCCGCAATGTGGTCCATTTGGTATACAAGTTGTCATAAATTTTGACAGGGAAGTGTTGTTCCTTAATAGAATCCCTGAAGGATTCCCAGGTGGTTGTGACAGTAAATAATGAGGGTTCCTTTGTTTCCTTTTTCTCACAGAAAGTTTCCCACCAATCTTTGACATGGGGAATGGCTTTGAGTTGCACAAAAGTAATATTTTCTCTATTTGAAAAGTTATGGACAGAAAAATACCCTTCTTGTAGATTCAACCACTTGTCTACGACATATGTGTGTATATGACCTTCAAATATAGGAACATCGAAGTTTATTTGTACCTTGAAGGGGGTCGTGCCTCCGCTTGAAGAAGATGCATCACCTATTGGTAGCCACCGAAGGATTTGCGTGAAACTATCCATCATGTCGTTCCTTTGTTGCATGAGGGCTTCCTCAATCAACAGTTTGAAAGGATCTCCTGTCCTGTCATCTTTCTTTTCTCCTGATATGAGAGGTCGCTTGGGCATGCGAGAGATTTTGTCCTCAAGAGAAACAAGCTCGATATCAACAAGGAGTAGACCGCTCTGATACCAATGATCTGGATTTTATGATAAAAAAAAGACTACAGATTATTAACAGGTGCTTAACAAAAAATAACGGAGATATAGTAAAACTTGTTTTCTATTCAATAAGGAAATAAGATGAAACTGTAAAATGCAACAGAAACAAGCTTGTTGGAATGGTGGTGGCTTATCTCTGAGAAGAGATGTCACGACTGCGCTCATTCACAAGAAGATGATTACAGTGAGGCTCTGAAGGCCTTTTTACAATAAACAGGAATGCCAAAAACCCTAGACATCCAAAAACCTAACCCTAGGAAATGAAGCACCAAAAGTCATGTGNAGTTAGTACATCAACTTCTCGGGGTCGTAACTTTTGCATACGATCTCCCTTTTAGGCGTATGATAGCCCGTTCGAAAGGTATCTTTGAGGATATTAATTTTGGGGGCTCAATCATGCCTTAAACTATCATTGAGAATATTGATCCATAAAAACCTTCATTTAGGCCATCAAAATGGCCCCGGAGGTTAAAACTGCTAAAGATAGTAAATTGCAAAAAATGCCAGAAAATTGTTTCGAGCGAGTTGGAAAAGGTGGGTGGCCACTGATATCCACATGGATCAGGCATGGTATGTCATGGTAAGGCAATACAAAGCATGGCATGGAAAGGCATGACAAGGCATGGCATGGTAAGGCATGGCATGGAAATGCATGAAAAGGAATGGGAAGGAATGGAAAGGAAAGGTAATGCAAGGCATGACATGGCATGGAATGACAAGAAAATTAAAGGCATGGCATGGCATGGAAAGGCATGACATGGAATGGAAATGCATCACATGGAAAGGCATGTCATGGAATGGAAAGGCAAGGCAATGCATGGCATGGCATGGAAAGGCATAGAAAGGCAAGGCATGGAAAGGAAATGCAAGGCATGGCATGGCATGGTAAGGCAAGGCAATGCAAGTAATGGCATGACATGGAAAGACATGGCATGGAAAGACAAGGCATGGTGAGGCAATGCATGACATGGAAATGCAAGGAAATGCATGGCATGGCAAGGAAAGGCATGGAAAGGAAAGGCAAGGCATGGCATGGAAAGGCATGGAAATACATGGCATGGCATGGAAAGGCATGGTTGTAAATTTGTTGAATGTGCACAGAAAATATCTAGCTAGCAAATGACATACACAGTTTGCAGAGAAAATATGAAAGAAGAGAAATAAGAGAGAAATAATGGAAGAATTATCATTAACCAAATGAATGAATGATAATTTACACAAGATATAATCTGTATAACTCAACTAATGCGCATTGGAGGAGAAGCCAATGCACCATATTGGTGGTATAGAGTGATCTGGATGCACACCGACAGTTACGAGAGTAAATTTCCACCTAGTCTAGTCTCTCAGAAAGTTATGAGAGTTAATTTCCACCTACTCTGAGTTAACTAGTCTCTCAATATTTAGTTAAATGATTGAAACATAGGGAAGTGAGCAAGAGATCATGGAATCATGAGTAATGAGATAGTCTAGTGACAATCCCAAGGACAATGTGCATTAGTTGGTGATGATCACAATGATGCATGGTGATGATCCCAATGTGACATCTAGACTCCACTCAACCGATCACACTGAACTTTGAATTGAAGAGAATATTATCCTAGAGGAATGCTCTCCCTAGGCTATACGAGACTGAATAATGAATAGTAAACATAGGGAAAATTGTTAGGGTCCTAACCCGCACATAGGTAGAGTAATATATTCGGATGTAATAAAGGTCAATATTAATAAGGCCTTTCAATAAAAGAGAATAAGGTGGATGTAAGAAGACCTAATAGAAGCTTCCTCTTCTAGAAGGATATTCCTCTAGATGATTCTCTTGATAGACATATTTAGTATAAATAAGGGTCGAGGGTATGAAAACCCTAGCTTAGAGATTATTGTAACAGAGCATTGCTCGACTGGAGGTTTCCCCCTCGAAAAGGCCTGTGAACATTGCTTTCTGAATCAAAGTGATATTTATGTTGTTGTTCTTATATCATTTATGTGTTATTGTGGATATTATGTTGGTTATATTACTGTTATTCTCCCATTTCTATCATTTTATTTTTGTTCTGCATACTTTTTATATCTGGTATATTACAAGTGGTATTAGAGCACTTTCCTTGGCAGAAATTGTGGGAATTGTTTTTCAAGGTAGAGACGTATTCTGACATATTTAAGCCACAGAGATCTGTTGTTATGCGCATAAACCCATGGTTGAGGGACTCATACATGAAGGAAATACAAGTGGTTCTTAAGCGCACATCTGTTGGCCACCCTTGTAACCCATGTTGGTACCACTTTGAGTGGTAGCGCATCAGACAACACCTGTGTACGGATCGACCTAGATTTCCTGAATCCCTCTTTAGATAAACCGATTGGCCTCCTGACTGCTATATTTCCACCGATAACAACACTCGGGAAGATACTCTCTAGTACCTGGGTAGTTGGGTAGTAAGGCTAAGGGTAAAGTCTATCCTCCTCAGTCAGTGCCCTGAGATATTGGGCCGAGTACTATTGTTGGACCCTGCACATATATCAGAGAGCTATAGCACAGGGTAAACCCTTGTCTGTAGAACCCTAGAATACCTAACCCTTGGGGGACAAAAACATAAACAAATTAAAACATACAAGATCTGTTGTTGTGCAACTATGTTAGGGTTGTCAAAGTTTGGAATTTTTTTCACCATTATTTGAGACCTATTCCATTGGATTCATCTCTTCACCCTTATCACATTCATCCATATCATTTTTCGGCAAAATTATTAGACCCCACGGCCCCTTTTCAGTTCACCCATCCTCATGGCCCATACCCGTAGCCAAGACCTGGAAGCTCGCTTCAACACCTTGCAATATGGTTTCCTCGAGACCCAAAAACAAGTAAAACAAATCAATGCCAATGTTGCCTCCATCAATACAACCATCAATACAACCATAAATGCAACCATGCAGTCCTCAATGGAGGAAGTCAAACAAGAACTGACCACCCAGCTTGAATCTATCTTTGCATCACTCTGCACCAAACTGAACATCCCTACAGATGACCCTTTCTCTGACGCACCTCCAAAGACTGAAGGTGAACATTCCTCTCATTCCCATACCTTTCAGCACCATCACTTTCAACATGACCTACGCCTTTTGCGGGTGGATGTGACCAAATATGATGGCTCGGACCCCACTGGTTGGGTAACCCAAATGGAACATTATTTCTCTTTATACGACATTACAAATGACTTGGCCAAACTCCGGTATGGTGTTCTTCATCTAGATCAAGAACATTGGCAATGGTGGCAATGGAGAAAAACTTCTCGTCAAGGGTATATTACTTGGACCCAATTTTTGACTAAGCTTTATGAACGCTTTGACAATGACACCAACCATTTGGGTCGTTTGACAAAGTTGAAACAATCATTAACAGTAGAAGAGTTCATAGCTGCCTTTGAGTGCCTGGATTTTCAAACAGAGGACATGACTGATGCTTTCTTTCGAGAGTGTTTTATCAGTGGCCTCAAGGAGGAGATTAGGGCCCATGTCCTAATGGCTCGACCCTTGAGTTGGGTGGAGGCTACTAAAATAGCTAAAGAAGCACAACAGGTTGTATCCTCTCAAAACCTAAAATCCTCCTTTATCTCTCGCCCTAAACCCATAAATCCCACTACTCCCTCTACCACATTAAAGATCCAAAAATTGACTAGGGCTGAAATGGTTGAATGACAAATCAAAGGCCTTTGTTATAATTGTGATGACAAATATTTCCCGGGACACAAGTGTAAGGAACAAAAGCTTTTTATGGCCATCTCTGAGGATATTTCATAAGAGGATGTTGAAACTCCCCTTGTGTCTGAGTCATCTGAAATCACTTACATAACCCCTCCCTCAGACCCTCCCGAAGTGGAATCGGTCATTTCCCTCAATGCTCTCACAAGCTTCTCTACTCCCCAAACCCTCAAGTTAATCGGGTACATCAAGCATCGGAAGGTCATCATTCTGGTTGATAGTGGAAGCACCCATAATTTTATTCATTGTCGCATTTCCCAAGAAACTCATTGCTACATCCATGCCATCAACAATTTCCAAATCATGATTGCCAATGGGGGTTCAATGAAATGTGGAGGGCATTGTGAAAATGTCCATCTCCAAATCAGTGACTACCACCTAAAATCCCATATGTTTGTTATCGACATGGGTGGTTGTGACATTATGTTGGGTGCAGACTGGCTAAGGGCTTTGGGTCCCATTCTCATGGATTTTAAGGAATTAACCATGCAATTTGACCAGGAAGGCCACCAATATAAATTCCAAGGCATCACTGTTGGTTCACCTGAGGTCATTAGTTCCCATTGCATGGAAAATTTGCTCAAAAAAGGTCATTCTAGTGTCATTGCTCAACTCCATGCCATACAAGAAACAAAGACACCCCCAGTGCCGCAAGACCTCCAAGCCGTCCTTTATAAACATCAAATGGTATTTTCCACTCCCCACAGACTCCCTCCTTCCCATGGTGTTCA
>SNQJ01S0116746.1:0-27816 GCA_010110895.2 Picea sitchensis | reverse complement strand
AGATAGATATCTAGCTAATAGGAATGCATGTCAACACTCCAGGGAGGAAAGCTAGAATAGTAGAGGATTGTTGATGCACTCCAAAGGTGTGAAGGTATTTCCACAAGAGCATGGAGATATCAAGTCAAGAATAATTTAAAAGTAAAATGACTTCTAAAGAGAAATCAATAAGGAACTAGGAAGAAGAAAATGGTTCTATGCATGGTTTTGAATGCAGGGGAGATGGTGCATGACAATAAGCCGTCTTAAGTGACATAGCGTCATGAGTGACAACCCAAAAGGTTGGAGGTATCACTTGAAGCTATGATGGTAAGGTGAAATAAGTACTTTCAGTTAATTCTATGCCGCAAGCAAAGGAGGCAAATGCACATCCTTACAATATGCTAGAGATTGCCTAGGAAAGTCAAGTTTGAGGCTAGTTGGCAAAGGGACGAGAAGAGTATAAGCAAACCTCAAGTACTAAAGTATTTCATCAGGAAAGGGCTGAAGAAGTTCAATCCTGAAGAGTAACCGGAGGTTGAAGAATCCAGAGTCTATAAAACAATTGGGTTTGGAATTTAATTCATCCAAGTACGAGTTAGGATAGTTGGATCCAGGAAATTAATGAAAGTTGAAGGTTAATATCAGCTTAGTTTGGGATTATAAATGCAAAGGTCGCTAAGAGTGATTTGGCTAGAAAGTGCTTAGGGTAGGAATAATCATGCACAATGATCACAGTGGGAGCACAAGAAGATTCAGGAATCCGAGAAGAATTGAAGATTTCTGGGATCAGGAAAGAAAAGTTGCACACGGGAAAGAAGTTGTTGAAATTGTGGTAGTAGCAGTTGAATTGGGGTTGGTTGAACAACTATAAGCAGAAAAATAAATTCTTTCATGTTGCAAGTGTTGTTGATGGTGTTGCTATATAAGGAGGGAAGCAACATAAAGATGAAGTGTTGGCTATAAGTTTGATAAAAGAAGCATGAAAGATTCTACTGCCATCATACATTCAGGTAGTATAAAATTTGTTAATGGAAGTCATGCAGGTATGAGTTTTATTACTCTTATTGCATAATTGATGAAGGGAATTTAGGTAAGAATTTCCTCAGCCAGAGTTATTTTATTAAATCACATGATTACATTATTTGAATGCATACCACTAGATGTGGTAAAGGCTGGAGGTCTGTATTAATTCAGAGTTTTTTTTTAGCTTCTGAATGCACACACTGACATAGTGGAATGTCATGTTAATTTGGTTGTGGGGTAATAACCAAAGAATTAAAATATAATAACTTATTATAGGAATGAATGCCAGTAAGCTAGTCATGTATGAGACCAGGACATGGTTGGATATGGCAAGGTATGGATATGCAAAGGTTATGAGCCACAAAGGTACTAAAAGCTTCCTACCTTTAAATAAAACTTGGGATGCAACCTTTTTGCTAACACTAATGAACACCACATAATTATATTCTTGGTATAGTGTTCTAGTCGAAAAAGAAGGCATCCAATTTATTGGGAAGACAATAGGAAGTGTGTGGAGAATGTGTCAACACATTGGCCAGAATTCCAACTTATGGATGGTGAAATACATGACTGAGATAAAGAGCATTATGTAATTCAATGCAAGGTGCACTGAATAAGTATGCATTGAGAATTGCACTCGTGCATAGTAAGTGATAGAATTGTGTACTAAATGCAATGGTTGAATGTGTTTTGTAAGTACATGGATATACATTATTGCATGGAAATAATTGTTACTAACAACTGAAATGTTGTGAACTCATGAAGTTGAGAACATTTCAGGGAGGTGTTATACATTGCAATAGGAAAGTTGCAAGTCAAGTAGTCACATGAGCATTGACTACAGGAAATTTTCTTATTCAAAAAAAGAAGTAATGAACTTACAGATATTACTGTGAACATGCATATGCATAGAATGATGAGTCATTCTATTTTATTAAATTGTTTGGTAATTGTGATTGAATTGCTAGGTGCAAGCAATTCTAAGATCACTACATAAGGTTTTGTACATATTGCAATTGAATTATGATGTACAGGAAATACTGACAATTTGTTGGAAATATGCAAGATGAAGTCTTGCAGGAAAATGGTATTCAGTTTGGTGCTTGTAGAAAACCACAAGGAAGGTTGCAATCGTAATATGGCAACAACCAAGAAGAATTATGAAATAGAATTTCATGTTTTGGGAAAAAGTTGAATTCCCTTTTTGAACTAAGTTTGAGTTCCGAAATGAATTCTTTTATGTTCTCTCATGATAACTGCATGTGTGTCATGCAGATGAGACAATATTGGCTAAAGTGAGAATGCTGGAAGAAGAACTACTGATAGAGACATTGAATCCCTTTAATGGAGAACCTTGGTGAGAGGCTCTGGTAGTGGGTTGGCGATCTCCTTGCGTGTGAAAGCCTTGGAAAGATGGATCATTGATGGATTGTGTAGCATGAAAGGATACCTGAGCCTGGAAGGGTGAGTTCAAAAAGGAAGAGACAACTCAGAAATGCTTATGGCATGGTAGCTTCCATAAGGAGGGTGTGTCAAATGGTACATTGAGGTGGATTCTTCTTGAAACAACTCTATAGAGTAGAGAAAATGAATTTTAGCTACAGTGTGAACACCAGAATTGGTGCTTGAAATTAGAGCACCAAGTGGATAATAGGCTTCCAATAGCTAAAGCTTGGAGATTTTGAAGAATATGGAATTTTATATGTAATAAACAAATTGCACCGAGGACAATGAAAAAATAAGGGGAGGGGATTGTAATATCCCCAAGTAGAACCCTAGTTGTAGTTATGAATTGTAAACATGTTTGTTAGGTTGGTGAGATGAGTCCTAATAAGCTAGGAGGCTTATGTGGTGATTAGGCCAGAGAGCCTAGATGCAAACGTCAGTGAGTCTACTATTGTATATGTGTAAATGCTCATATATTTAATATAATTACATTGTTGCGTGTAGACCGACCACGAAGAAAGAGTATGGGGGACTAAGCTCCACTGGGTAGGGTGAGGGAGGGGGCTAAGTGTCTAGGCCTAGATGCTAAGCTAGAGGGCTTACCTCTAAGGGAATAATATTCTATTATTATTATTTCCTAAAGGCTAGGGTGGACATGAATGGTGTTATCCTAAGTTTCTGGGAAAGGGAATGAGTGAGAAGTGGAACACATGCATATGCAGGAAGACATGTGTCGACCTGGGCGCATGCAATTATAGCTGGGAAAGCCAACTCGTTGGGGGTTCACTTCCCATTCTGGCATTGCTTCCCATCCTGGCATCAGGGACTAGTCTGGAGTCTCCTCACAACCCTTACGACCTTCTGGAAGTCTGTCACCCTTCCCAATTGACCAGGGATTCATGCACTGAACCAGTTCTCTATCATCGTTGCCTTTGTATCTAGCAAGCACCTTTGGAATCCTACATTCGTACTTGAGTTATCCCGCGTGTCTCTTGTGAAGCTTGACGCATTTGTATTCGCCTGAGCCGTGTTGTGTCTTAGCGTTTGGCTGTTGCCATTTTCGGTGTCCATAACTGTTTTCTGTTGCTGTCGTCACCCGTGTGTTAGTTGAATGTTGTTGTTGTATTGCTTAGGAGCTGAATTGAAGAAGCAGGTTGTCAAGCCTGTGAGCAACTCTCCCAGGTGAGAGAGTTTGTTGGGAAGTGAGTTCTCCTGGAAGGGAGTCCCGTAGCAGCTACAGTACTTTGAGACTTCCAGTCCAGCCTGTTGTTGAAGCCCAAGGTAAGGGAGTTGTAGTAGCTGATGGACTTGTATTAGTGAAGGTGTATCCTCCTGGGGTGGAGCAGGCGTGTGGGGAATGAGGGTTTGTGGGTTGTGGGCATAAGTGGCCCCTGGGATAAAAGATCCTTCATGTTGTTTTGTACAACTTCCTTGTTGTCCTTGCCAAGTCTAGGAATTCTCTTTCCCGATAGAGTTTAGTTCCAGCTCGGGGGTGACCCACTGTTGAGTGTGGTGAGCAACGTGGTCTATGGCTGGGAGCTTCGTGGAAGGTCTGCACACAATTGGTGGTCTTCTAATAAAAGATAAGTACCACTTTTATGTTCATTTACATGTTGTGCAATGGTACATATGTTGTAATTGATGAGTATTGCATGTGTATGTTGTATACGCTGCATGTGTAGGCTTATTGTTATTTCTGCATTAATATGTTATCTATATGTAGAATAGTCATTCTATGTTTATATGGATGTGTATGTTTTTCCGCAAGTATCTTTGTGTGGAATAGCCCAATAGTTTAAGGTTGGTGTTGTCACAGATCAGAGCTAAGAGAGACGTCATGTAGTGATGTTGCCCGACCTGTTGGTGGCTGGGGACGTTACAAAGAAAGGCAGTGGAAGCTTGATGCTCATTGTGTTTGAAATTTGTTAGGACTATGTATATTATTGTCTCCTTCTACCAAGTAAGTTCTTTGAAAACTTTGTGTTATCATGCCATTGAGAATTGCAAGTTAAGATTTGGAACTGCTTCGGTTTTTCTCACCCTAAACATAGCCTCCATATTCATGGCCCTCAGATTTTCATATTATTTATGTCGTCAATCAACGTGCTTTCTCATTATTATCTCTTTTCATTCAAAATGATGATTATGATGGGTTATTTAATACTTTTATTCTATAGTTTTCCTTTTCTATGAGGTCAAAGATATTGGTAGCTTTCCTCTTCTACGAGGTCAAATATATTAGTAGTTGCAAGAAGCAAGCACTATTTGTATGAAATAGACAGGGCTACTTTTTGGACCATCACAATTTCGAGTTCAACCATACATTGTTTTAAACCTCACTTTCTAACAATTTTCCTTTGGGTTACAAGACTTTACAAGTTGTTGACAATGAAAAGCATCTTCTCCATTCTGATTTGCAAATCAAACTTGTTCAATCAACCTCAATGGTTGTATTTTTAAGAGACCCAATGTTGTCTCATTCTTACACAAGCTTCTATTACAAATTTTCATTATTCAAGTATTCCCATCACTATATTTTTTTAATTCTATTGTGAACTCTAGCTTTGAAGTCATAGCACTAGAGGTGTTTCAGTGTATACATATTTCATTGATTTGGTAGTGATGGATTAAATCCCCATTAACCTTGGCCAATTAGAATTAGAATGGAGAAAACAAATTCCTTTACTTATGCATTCCATGAGATTTGTAATTTCTATTACTAGTTGTGATTGTCCTTTATATTAGACACTCTAGTTGACCTTTCACTTGAATCGCACTTGAAGATCTAGGTGATGTAGAACCCCTTGCATTCTAAAAAAAAATATGTTCTGTGTGTAGAGTTATAATGTTGATTAAAACAATTATCAAATGAGAAGTTATAGTTACAAAGCTTTTCATTAGAGCACAAAGACGATAGCATAGATTACATCCCAAACAGAGAAAGAAAATAACTTTTCTCATGCTTTTGAATTTTTCTGAATAAATGATATACGAAATTATTATTTGTCCAAATTTTTGAGTTCCAAATTTTTCTGAATAAATTATATACGAAATTATTATTTGTCCAACTTTTTGGGTGGAACTCTTTACATTGAAATGAAAAAATCATAACCGTAATTTGAATGTGAATTTCACTGTACCCAGCCACAGAGTTGCCCACATTTCAAAGTAGTTGTATGAAGCAACCAGACGGCACAGATGAAACAAAGATTTTGGAGATGCGGGGAATCGAACCCCGTGCCTCTCGCATGCGAAGCGAGCGCTCTACCATATGAGCTACATCCCCTTTTCCGTTACGGCTTGACGTCAAACTAATGGAACTATGGTTAGTTGCTTATGACATAATAAAATAATCTTTTGCATTAAGTATATAAGCAAAAATGGGCGAATTAATATTCCGGGCGTTAACTTGAGTGGGATGCGTCAGAGAGCAACTGCTGGACATTTACAACTATTGAGAAAGGGCCTACCGGGATTCGAACCCAGGTTGCTGGATTCAAAGTTCAGAGTGCTAAATCAGAGTGGATAAATTTCTCACCGCAGCTATAATCAGGACTTACTTCTCTCTGCGTTAAGGTCTTTTTTTTATCTCCACGGTTTTGAGCAGGATTTGAATCTGCGGGAGCAGAATTAACTGTCTAGAGGCCTAGCATAGCATTGCGTTCTGGGATTTTTTTCCACTTTCCCTAGTAGGATTTGAACCTGCAGGGATACATCATATATCTCTACTCTATTTAGTTCTTATTTATTCCATAATACGGTGTACCCTTCTACATCATTAAATCTATCATATAAATTATACTTAGATAAATATTTTATCACTGTATTATGCTATTATTTTATGTGATGATGAAAGTTTCTCAAATAGGCCTGGACACCTTGTCTTTGTGAATCGGGAATTGAATTCATGTATTATGAGCATTGTCGATTCTTGTCAATATGGCAATTGACATCTCATTCGGTTTACATGCTTCATGGTTTTTAATCCCACACTTTCCATAATGCCATTTGCTTTGTTATCTTTTCCTGGGACACTCATCATAATGCTACTTCCTTTGTTATGTTCCTCTCTATTCTTGGCTCTGTAAAAAAAACAAAACAATTAATCATAAGTTATGAATGTAAATTGTAATTACATTAATAAGATTAATTATAAATGAGTTGTTGAATGTCAATTTTTAAGAGCAAACAATAAACATTGAGCAAACCTAAGGAAATCATGTCATCTTTTTTTTTCGTGTTCACATATTCCACCTCACTAACAGTATCGAACATGTTGATTCATAGTTATCTTATTGCATTCATAATGCTATGTGTTTACCTATTAAAGTTCATGATGTAGTTATAACTTTGGTATCTAATACGATTATTATTTTAGCATATTGGGGGGCTTCTCAACCATTTAGTATATAATTCATGGAACCCCCACTAATACAATAGATAATGGGAACAAAACACATAATTAATAATTGAATGTAAATCTCTCAACAATCCACCAATATTGTACAAGTTTGGTCAAGCTCATCATAAATATAATGCATAGTTTTTCTTTGTTTCACATAAAATTGTTTAATGATTATGTTTGAGAGTAAAAACTTTATTAAGCTTGGTACAATTTTCTAACTTGTGTATTCTTGATTAAGTTAAGATATGAACTTGCATAAAATGAACCTTGTCAACATCATAGAACCTAAAATTGAGATCACAACAATGAGAATTGTGATTATGTTCATTCAATTTATAGCATCATCAAATCCTCACTCCTCTCCAAAATGACCTTTCCCCTTTTCTCGATTCCATGCATCTTTAGATTCTATCATACTCTTTCACTTTCTTCCTCTTGTTTCTTGCAACATTGACATTAGTGTGTGTGACAATACTTCACAAATATTTTGAGAATGCCCCATAGCTCTCTTTCCCCTTGCCTTATTCCAAACCCATGGTCAAGGAGACTTATTCTTTGTAGCATTAATGCTAGTAACAACATTTTTGAAGATGGTTTGATTCTTAAGAAAGCTATGGAGAAGGTAACATAATTTTTATTATCATCAAACTTATGCATTAGGGATCATGCTCTAACATCCCACTCTTTCATGCATTTTCACATGGTTTGAGAGATAAAGTGAACAATCAATACCCTCAATAAAAATAACATGCTTGGTTGTCTTAATGAGTAATTTCCTTTAGTTTCTTATTTATATGGAATTTAGGAAGCTCCAAATCATAAACATCTTAACCTAAATAATAAACAATGGATGTAGTCATGTCAGATTTCCATGTTCCTAGAGGCCTATAATGCAATTAGGGTCTCTTCATTACTTTTATAGTATTTTGATATAATTATCACCCTTCAACAAAAGCCTCAATATCTATTGCAATTCCTTCCTTTCTAATGAGATCTAGAATGAACATGACTCCCATGGTTAAGTATGATTGGGGTATGCTCAAAACATGAATATAAGATGTAGTTCCCATGCATCATATGGACACATAGATTACATCCTCTCTTATATGGGTGTTCACAAAAATGTTTGATTTTGTGATTGTGTCTAAAGTTTTATATTTTCATTTTTAACACTTTGAAATGCTTCTTGAAAGAAAATGTGGCTTAGTGGTTATGAATTTTTTGATCTTTAATGTTGTATAACCCATCAAAATGTTATATTTGAAATTACAAAGTATGCTTACTATTGTTTTCTATTGAGATTTTAACATTTTAAATAATTGGAAGGGAAATATTATATTTAGATTTTTTTTGAAGTGTGACGTACCTAGCTTAATCTTGTCAATTGAAGTACAACTGCGTTTTCAACTTTTCATCATGGAAGGGTTGAATGAATATATGCCCTTCAACTTGAAATTAAGACTATCCCTTCAAATTTGATCACTGAGTGGGACCTTCATTTACATAGGGTTTCACTTTTAGGATTTTTCAACTTCGGAAGCATGGTGGTTGCTCTCTCAAGAGGTTTTGCTTCAACGCGTGTATGTGGTTATTTTTCTATAAGAATTACTTTTTTAAAGTTTATGAAAGAGTTAAATATTTTTTTAACTTCACCTCCAAAGCAAAAATACTATCATACCCTAAAAGAAAAGTAGGGGAAAGGTAACATCGAAGTGAATTGGGGTGGTTATGTTGTTTAAAGAACGTGAGATTTTGTTTTTGGATGAAAAATAAATACTTCACAAGGTCAATATTCATCCCACACCTCGCAAAATATTTTCAATGATCTTGTAACTCCAAATCCCAATCGCTTAGTTGCATGCCCACTTGCAATAATCACAGATATGTGATCGTGACTTTTTTAGAGAGAAATAGAAGAGAAAGAAGAGGTTGTGATTAAGAGGGTGAAGAGACAATGACAGAGCAAAACTAGAGGACAATGTTGTTTGAACGAGGAAACGTGAAGGTGAAGAGGGGATGCAAGGGGGTGTCAAGTGGAATATATAGGGGGAGTATGTTGCAGGATGGAACATAGACCAATCAATAAATGACACATGGTGTTTTTCATGACATAACATAAACCAAACATCAAATGACACATGTCAGTGTTCGAGAGGCTCTAAATAGATGAAAAAAATTATCAATGCCATTTGTTGTTTCTGATGGAGGTTTCAAAAACAATGCAGTGGTGATATATAAAGAGAATCTTCTAAAGACTATTGGAATTGGGGGAAATGGAGGGTCGTTGTTATGTATCGGGACATTTTTGATGGGTATGTGTTATATTCTTTGCACGAGTAGTAGTGTCTGTGTTGCGTCAGGCGCGCAGGGGGGTTAAAGGGGGTGAAGCCCTCCGCGCGGGGATTTGGGGGCAACGCCCCTGGAAAAAAAAATCTGCCTCGGGAAACGTGTCACATATTTATGTGATTTTTCGACACATAGTTTTTTGCCGATGGTTTTTTATTTCTGGTTAAGGTTCAATTAGGGTTGTTGACTAATCCAGGTCATTGGGTTAGGGTTTTGGATGCCATTGGCACCTATATGTATATTGTATTGTAAACAATGTATCACTATGAATGAATATATAATATGTTGGTTTTCCCAGTTTGGGTTTCGAGGGGAAAAATCTCTGCGTAATGTTTGTATTTGCCATTGTATCTTTTCCGTTCTTTTACTGAAAATCTATTTGTAGTAAATATTGTACAAGGTTAAAATCTACATTTGGTATGAGAGCTTTGTTGGATTCAGGGGGATGCCTTTGTGGTCAAGGGTTTGGCTCAGGACTGTGATAAGCCTTTCTACAATGGGAGATCCGTGGTATTGATTTTTCAAGTGAAAATAAATGGCAAGCAATTCGAAGATGGAGATTGAGAAGTTTAATGGGCAAAGTTTTGAGTTGTGGAAGCTCAAGATGGAAGATCTATTGGTGGACAGAGATCAGTGGATCCCAGTAGATCCAGGTACTGCACCTACAGAAATTTCAACAGATGACTCGAAAAAGTTGGATCGGAAGGCAAAGAGCACAATCCGACTGTGTCTCTCCAATTCAGTATTATTGAATGTGTCAGAGGAAGCTACAACCAAGGATTTATGGGAAATGTTGGGCAAGTTGTATCAATCTAAGTCCCTAGTAAATAAACTATTCCTGAGAAAGAAGTTGTATAACCTGAGGATGAGAGATGGAGACTCGATGGAAGAGCATTTGAACACCTTCAATACTATGGTAAGTCAGTTAGTATTTGTTGAGATTAAAATTTCAGATGAAGATAAATGTGTCAATTTATTGTGTTCTTTACCAGACTCATGGGATAGTCTGGTTGTGGCCATAGGTAGTAATACAACTGCCTTGAATTTTGATGAAGTGGTCTCATCCTTGTTGTCAGGGGAGATGAGACGGAAGAATATGGAAGGACAGAGCACAGACACATTATTTGCAAGAGAACGTTCCCAGGAAAGAAATACATCTAAGTTCTCAAGTGGGAGATCTAAGTCTAAGGGTAGATCTAAATCTCCTGGAAAGTTTGTAAAGGTATGTTTGAGATGTGGAAAAGAAGGACACTACAAGAAGCAGTGTAGATCCAAAGTTGAGAAAAAGAAGGGATCTGTAGAATCTCCTTCTACAAAAGAAAAGACCTCCAAGGAAGAAGGAGGGGATGTGTACTTGGATTCTTCAAGCAAACATGCAGATCATGAGGCATGGTTGGTTGAATCTTGTGCATCCTTTCATATGACTCCCCACAGGGAGTGGTTCTACGAATATGAAAGGTATGCTGGAAGTAATGTTTTCTTAGGTGATGATTCGACAACCAGAATCATAGGATGAGGAAAAGTCAAGTTGAGGCTCATAGATGGAAGGATTAGAACACTTATTGGTGTTCTGCACATCCTAGGTTTGGCCATAAATTTGATTTATGTAAGCAAAATGGATGATGTAGGGGTAAAAACAATATTTGAAAAGGAAACCTGCAGGATGGTTCGAGGAGTAATGGTGTTGCTGAAGGGAGTTCGATTTGGGACTTTGTATAAGTTACAAGGAAGAACTATTAGTGATGGGTGTAATAGTTTCATTGTTCCTAATATTGGAGTTGAAGAAGAAAGAACTCCTACAATCTCTGGAGAAAAGGTTATGATGTGGCATCATAGACTGGGGCACACCGGAGTGAAGGGTCTTCGACTACTACACGGTAAAAGTATGGTTGAAGGTATGTCTAACTGATCTCTAGATTTTGATTTCTGTGAACATTGTCTATATGGGAAGCATAATTGGGTAAGATTCCCCTTTGGTGCAACGAGGGCAGAAGGAATTTTACAGCTAGTTCACAGCGATGTTTTTGGACCTGTGTCAGTCCCACCATTGGGAAAATATGTGTAGTATGTCTCATTTATAGATGACTTCTTGAGGAATACTTGGATATATTTCCTCAGGAAGAAATCCAAAGTATTTGACAGGTTTGAAGAGTTTAAGGCTCTTGTTGAGAATCAAACATAGAAAAGAATCAAGGTGCAGAGGACAAATAATGGCGGATATTTCTACGGGAATGAATTTGAAGAATTCTATAAGAAGTGCGGTATAGAAAGGCAGAATACTACTCCATATACACCCAACAGAATGGAGTTGCAGAAAGGATGAACACGATGCTGATGGAAAAAGCAAGGTGCATGCTCAGTGGTGTCGGGTTAGGGAAAGAATTTTGGGCAGAGGCAATGGGTACTACATGTTACCTGGTTAGCAGATCACCCTCATCAACGTTGGATGACAAGACTCCACAAGAGGTATGGACTGGTAAGGAACCTTCTCTCACACATCTCAAGGTATTTGGCTGTGATGCATATGTTCATGTTCCAAAGGAAAACAAGAGTAATCTAGATAAGAAGGATGAAACGTGTATCTTTATTGGATATAAAGATGGTCTCAAAGTTTATAAGCTTTGGAACCCAGAAACTAAGAAGGTAGTATATAGCCGAGATGTGGTATTTAGAGAAATGAAGGATGTTGTTAAACAAGAAATCCTTCCAAGTAAGGAAGAACCAGAGAAAATGGAGTTTGATTTAAAGGATGATGAATCAGACTCTACAGAAGAACAGGAATCAGAAGAAGAAGATCCTTATACTCTAGTATTGAGGAGATCGGTTCGAGAAAGAAGGCTACCAAAAAGGTATACTCCATCTGATTTCTGTTCAAATTTTGCTTTGTCTATTACTGATGATGATCCTAGAACTATCATGGAGGCAATGGATTCAGAGGATGGAAATCTCTGGAAAAGGGCCATGGATGAAGAAATGACATTTTTGGATAAGAATGAGGCTAGGGATCTAGTGGAGTTTCCGACTAGAAGAAATCCCATTGGCAGCAAATGGGTATTTAAAAATAAGTTGAATGCAGAAGGAAAAGTGGAGAAATACAAAGATCGGTTAGTAGCAAAGGGTTATTCCCAGGTTGAGGGAATTGATTTTGGTGAGATTTTTTCTTTTGCTTCCAAGTTAACCTCTATAAGATTTCTGTTATCTGTTGCTACTACATTTGATTTTGAAGTAGAATAGATGGATGCGAAGACAACATTCCTACATGGGGATATGGAAGAAGAAATCTATATGAAGCAACCAGAAGGTTATGTTGTGAAGGAAAAGAAGGAGCTGGTATGCAAGCTGAAAAAGTCCCTATATGGTTTAAAACAATCACCGAGGACGTGGTATCCAAAATTTGATACTTGTATGCTGGAAATTGGCTTCACAAGAAGCAAAGATGATCACTATATGTATGTTAAATTAATTGGTGATCATTTGATTTATTTGGTCTTGTATGTGGCTGACATGTTGTTGATAGGAAACAACAAGGAGATTATCCAGGATGTGAAAACTTAGTTTTCCTCTAAATTTGACATGAAGGATCTCGGTGCTTCAAATTTCATTTTGGGAATGGAAATTAAAAGAGATCGGAAAAAGAGGAAACTCTCGCTAAATCAGAGAAAATATGTCGAGACAATATTGTAGAGGTTTAATATGTAGGAATGTAAACTGGTCAAGGTTCCTATTCCTGTTGGGGTAAAGTTATCTCTGGATCAATGTCCCAAGACACATGAAGAGGAGGAGGACATGTCTCGTGTTCCATATGCGAGTGTAGTTGGCAGTTTGATGTATGCAATGGTCTATACTAGACCAGACATTGCACATGCAGTGGGAGTTTTGTGCAGGTATATGTTAAAACTAGGGAAGGAGCATTGGACAACAGTAAAAATTGTTTTCAGGTATTTGCATGGAACTGCTAGCTATGGATTGTGCTACAAAGGAAGACCGGGATTGGACAGAGTGGTGGATATACATGTCTTTGTGGATGCAGACTAGGATGGAGATCTGGATTGTAGGAGATCTACAAGTGGGTATGTGTTTAACCTGTTTGGAGGAGCAATAAGTTGGATGAGCAAAAGACAGCCTGTAATGGCACTTTCAACTACATAAGTTGAATACATGGCAGCCACTCATGCAAGTAAGGAAGCAGTATGGTTATAAAGATTGTGTTCAGGTATTGGGTTCGTACAACAAGCTGTAAGGATAGATTGTGATAGTCAAAGTGAATTTTTTTTGGCTAAGAACCCGACTTATCATTAAAAGACAAAGTATATTGATATTCAATATCACTTTGTGAGAGACATGATTAAAGAAAAGAAAGTATTGCTGATGAAGGTGGACACATTGAAGAATCTTGCATATTCATTAACAAAATATGTGAGCACTAAGAATTTCTCTTGGTGTAGAGGATCCATGGGCATTATTTCCCTAGATTGTTGACTATGTAATCCTGTAACCCCCTGTATGCAAAGAAAAAAACAAGTGGGAGAATGTTGGGTATGTGTTATATTCTTTACACGAGTAGTAGTGTCTGCATTGCGTCGGACGTGCAGGAGGGTGTAGGGGTTTTGGGGAAACACCCATGAAATTTGTTTTTCTGCCTCGAGAAACATGTCAAATATTTAGGTGGTTTTTTAGCACATGCTTTTTTGCTAATGGTTTTCTATTTCTGGTTAAGGAATTAGGGTTGTTGATTAATCTAGGTCATCGGGTTAGGGTTTTGGATGTCGTTGGCTCCTATATGTATATTGTATTATAAACAATGTATCACTATGAACGAATATAAAATATGTTGGTTTTCCTGGTTTGGGTTTTGAGGGGAAAAATATTTGTGTAATGTTTGTATTTGCCATTGTATCTTTTCTATTATTTTACTGAAATTTTGTTTGTAGTAAATATTGTACAAGGTTAAAATCTACAATTTTCATGGGTAACCAATACAATTCAATCGGATGCTAGAAACCATCGATTTAGATGAGATTCATATTTCAAAGTGCATGAGAGGGTCATCACCCCAACAATTTGCACTAGTGATGACTCACTGACTCCCATTGCCAAGCTCTCAAGATTGGAGTTCTATCGACAATGCATACGAAATTTACTGATGATAGGATGAGGAAAAACCTACCAGTGGAGATGACCATCAAAGCACCATAATTCTTGAGTTCTCCCTGTTGAGTCACCAAATTGCCATCATTTTTACCATTATTTCACAACCTTTCCTTGACTTTTAATCATTTCTTGCTTCCTATAACCTTGTATTAAATCCATTTTCATGCTTTAGGTGTGTTTAGGTTCAAGATGTTTTCCAATGCATTTATTTTAGTATTTTAAGTGAATTTATGATTAGACATTAGAAAAATAACATGTTCTCACTTAACATTGAAAGGTGGGTGAGTTTGGTGGTGTTTACAAGTATATTTGGAGTTTCCAACGATGCTTATTTTTACTACCTAGCTCCAAATTTGAATTTCCTCTCCAACCATTAAGGATTTGATGAGGATTTGAAATGTTCATTCAAGTATCTTGGATAGAGAAGAATCATGAAGTTTTGGATGAGATTAGTTATCAAATATCTCAAAGATTTTGGAGATATTGTTAACTTTCTAAATACTAGCAAATGGTTGTAACCACATGAGAGAATTTCGGATCTGAATTAATTAGTGTTTATCTTATTCTCAAAGTAAATTATGTATAAATAAGAATGCAACCTCCATTCCTAGGGGAGGACTCTTGGAGAATATGTCCAACTATGATGCAGTGAAAAAAACATCTTGAGAATTTCTTCCATATGGATTGGAAGTTTATAGTTTCATTGTGTTTTATGATTTGATATAGTTTATGATGTTGTAGATTAGTTTGTTACCTTGTTCTTTGGAGAATTGAGCTCACTACAAATAGATCATGGTATTCTTTTCCTATATGAAAGTATGGTGTGTTTCATGTTTTCCTTTGATTTCATTTCTCTTTTTAATATTCATTTATTGGATTCTCTATATACCAAACATAACACTGTTATAGAAAATATCAAATTGAATACAACCTGATTTACAACCATGGTGGATATAGATTAAGAAATATTCAATGATTGATGAAGTATGGTGTGTTTCATTTCTGCATTTGATTTCATTTATCTTCACTTGCTTTCAATTTATGTTGTGTGGATCCTTGCAGAAGTTAGATCTTCCACTGAAGGCCATAGTTCATGAGTGAAATTCCTCTTTCGAATCCTTTGAATTCTCGACCATTAGAGTAGATGAAATATTGGAATTGGTTTCCTTGGACAAGCCTTGCTACTATTTGGCCCAGTACAGAAAGACACCCCAATGATCACCATGTTTCATAGATTTCCTTTCTCTCTTGCATTTACATTGGTTATTTTGTAGAAGCGAGATCGATTACTGAAGGGCATGGATATACATTGAATCTCTTTGAGGTTGTATGAATTCTTTATTAAGTCATCACGAAAAATTATAAACTATAGTGAAGGGGCTCTATGTTGACACCCCAGTTACACACATATCCTAGATGTAAATTAAGAATGATTTTTAGATAGGATAGAATAGGCTCTGATCCTGCATATATTTTGTTTGCATCTCTAAGTTTACGGACTCTCAGATTGAAGATTTAATGTCTAGAAATTATACATATTATTTGATCGAAATTTTTGGCATTCTTGTCAGGGAGGTGCTAAAGGGATTAGAGCATAGGTAGGTTGTTTCTTGTTTAGTGTGATTTGGCTATAATTACAACTTGGGGGAGGAGAAGTGGTAAAACACAAAGACACCCTTACTTCAGAATTTATGAAAGAGTTCTATCTAGAGGCATTCAGTTTAGTGAGTTTATCTAAAGTCTTATTGTTTCAATATTTTTTTTTCCTTTTATCCAAGTGAGTTTCATTTGTGAAGAGCTAACAAGTGAGTTTAGTTAGCATTTTATAAATCGAATTAGAGAGATTTCTTGATAAATCATTTCACTCGTGGTGCAGTAAGAACCAATCCATCCACTAACACATTGGAATGAGGGTATATAAGGAGAAGTGATGCATCTGGAGGAATATTTCAAGGAAGGATAGGAGTTTTCCAGAGGACAATCCAATGTAGCAAAATTCTTGTCCAAATTTTCATAATAGAGTGACTATTTGTTATAAATTCATCAACATACCATAAATTTTCTAAAATATATGTTTAAGATTTATAATGTGGGTATTGGTTATTTTTGTGGGGATAAGCTCATAACGTCATCATAGACACACTCAACAAGAATCCCACATACCTAGATCACATTTTAGGAGAAAAATTGTGATTTTTTATTTTATTTTTGTAGTAAATTGACATTGGAAACCTCTTAAAAACAAAGTTGGGACAGTCAACATTTGAGGGACAAAAATTGATAATTTTTCAACGCTAATTCTAAGGGAGCTATCCCTTGAAATATAGTTTATAGCCCAATTTGAATAACTCAATTTGGGTCTCAAAAGAAAAAGTTATGACCAAAACATTGATTTGATGTAGAGTAGGAAGCTCAAAAACACAGTTAGGACAACCACTTTTTGGATGCCTAAAGAGATAGATATTTAAAACTAGTTTCTATGGTGTAGTTTCCTATGAATATAGTTTAAAAAAAATTTGAATCACTCAATTTTGATATCATATGAGAAATTTATTCCCAAAATACTAACTGACTATCATAAATCCGCATTCCTAAAACTATGTTTCCTAGGTTTTCCCTTGGCATATTAGAGCCATAAAATCTTATTGTATTCAAAATTGGTTTCTATCGAAGACACCTAAATGAATATAATTTAATCTTCAATTGGAATTTCTCTAATCTGACCTTTAACAAAAAATTTATGATAAAAATAGTGATTGTTGGTCTATGCAGAAATTAAAAAAAAACTTTGTTATGCAGGTCGTTCCTAAGCAGATTTGGCATATCATCTCATGGAATTTTAAAAACTTGTTTCTACTGGAGAAATCCCTATGAATATTCTTTCATTTGGATTTGGAATCACTCGAATCAGATGTCAAAAAAATAAATGATCAACGAAGTACCATTGGGAGGTCTCCGCTGGCCACCATTCCTTAGTAGGTAAAAAGTGCATTTTTTTATTTCTCTTCCTTGGATTTGTTTCATAAGCACTACTTGTCAATTTATTTTCATATGTTCTAGATGAAAGCAACCCACACACCTCTCTTCTTCCATGATCTCATGTTTTATTGCAAAAAAGTGCTTGTTTTTTGTAGGTCTCAGAGGATCAAGAAGATCAATCTATCCACACGTGATATTCAATATGAATTTTTTTTGAGAAGGGCATGTCATCCAAACATCCACATCAAAAGAATACCAAGTGTATACTAGTATCAAAGAGAGGTCAAACTCATACTATGCTCAGTCACATCCACCATCTCAGTACTACCAAACAAAGTCTTCCGAAATCCCCTTATGTCATGACATACTCATTTATTTTCCTCTTCCAAGCTTAACAATACACCCATGTTGTAGTTTTAAATTCCATTTTCTTATGTAGCCGATCTTAAACTTTTCATCTTACTACCACTACTAGATCATGAATTCAACCCATTTTCCCTTCACAAACTTACCATGCTTTCATGTTTCATCCACCCCTAACCCATGAATAAAGTCTCTCAACTCACTTGCATACTGAGTTACCTCACTATTCCTTTCCTTTTGCCAAATAAATTCTTGATTGATAGTGAAAATTTTTCATCTATGGTTCTTCAAATCATTTTTTTCTATGCTCGTGTTAGATGATGTGGGATTTCTTAATCCCCTCCTTCCAACAAATAATTTCCCATCGACACCAACACCTTATCTAGGATCAATATTAGAGATTTATTACAGTACCTTGGGGTTTGCATCCATCAATGCCAGACTCCCTCGCTGGCGATGTACAATTGGAATCCATTAATGTCCTTTGATTGTCAGATTCTATAGGGGACTTGACTTCAATACATTCATTTGTACCTGTTAGAATGTACTATGGTACCTTGATACTTATTTTCATTAATGATGAGTTGTCTTGTGTTGGTTAACGATATCCCGCTAATGATCGATAATCCAACGAATTCTTCCCATGTTCGAATTCGACACATTCATTCACATGGTTAAAATTGTACCACATGTGTGGATACAACTGAAGACTTTATGGTTTCATATCACTAACAACAGTTTGCAGCTTCCAGATTTTTTATATAAAAAGTTCAACTCCATTAAATTAGTTCCAACAATAAGAAGGCACAGAGGTTCCAGTTCCATATCTTACCCTTTATTTCTCTAGCCAAGATGAATAAAGCAACATGATTCAAATCAGATTGTTTCACTTCAGATCCATGGTTTAGTAATAGTAGCTAGAAGATTCCTCCATTATCACAAGATCTCTCAGATGCATAACCCATGCACTTCTCAGGTAGGTCCAGGTATGTTTTTTTCTAATCTTTAATGAAAATTTCCTTGATGCTAGAAGAAGTGTATTTTAGAAATTCTTCATGCCCCTTATGATTTCCTCGCCACTCTCATATGCCCTTTCCTATTTTTTCCTATTTTCCGAGAATGAAAACAACCTTCAGTTGGGGGAGAGACATTCATACCTTGTGATCCCATACTCGTATACCATGTTTTGATCCCATATCACATACCTCATACCTTCATACGATGGTGATCAACATTTTTCTCCCATATGCATATTGTTTTTCTTGTAAATATCTTCATTGATTTCCTAAAACCCCTCATTGGTTTGCATATGAGCACAACTCCAAAATAAAGTGGTTGAGGGTTGATTTAGATACTATGGGGATGCTTCAACAAATTTGAGATATTTCAATCATTGATGTCATCAAAACTTGGTCATTTTCAATGTAGATCCTGTAACCACAATGCAATCATGCAACAACAATGCAAATCTTGTAACACATTCATTGGTTTGCATACTTGCACTTCCCCAAATTCAAATCTACCACTTGGAGGTTGTTCTATGTATCTAAGACATGCTTGTAACCTATTGGATCCCAAAAAATTCAAACTGGTTTCTCTAAGGAACATTGTCAAACCAAAAGTCAAACTTGACAATTTAAAACAGTCAAATCTGCTTCGAGGGCACTTTTTGCACATCATTTGCAAACACCCGAAGCCAAATTAAGAAATTTTGAGACATGGGTTTTGTGCCCCATATAGAAATTTGAGTTATGGGAGGGAAAAATTCATTGAAAATGTACAAGGCAGGTTTTGTGAGCACAATTTTAAGACATTTTTATGTTTTTTTACTGTTGTGTGAAGAAAAACTAGAATTCAATGTTTTTGTGCAATTGTACCTTTTTTTTATTCATAAAAATAAATTTTGGAGTTGCATTAATATGGGGAATGATAAAATACACTGCCTCCGTTTTGAATCACTCAATTTGGGTTTAAAATGAGCCCGTGGCATACATTTTTGTGCATAGGTTTGTGGAAAGAAAATAACAGACAAACAAAAAGGACAGGACAACGATCTTGGTGTCAATAATTTTGATATCTGGCAGTGATTTCATGCACAATATGGTGTCAAGAAAATCCTCCTTCATGGTTACTCATTGATGATAGATCCATGGGTTATGGAATGATTAAAGGTGATATGGTAAGTTTTCTTTTGAGCCCACGTACCATAGAAGTTTCCATAGTAAAAATTGTTGAAGTGGTTATTAGTGTTATCACAAGAATAAGAGTGTTTATTAAATATTTGGAGGGATGTTCATCAAGAGAATATTTATATTCTATCCCTTTTCTTCGTTGCATCCTGTCCTCTGGCACATTGAAATGCAGTTACAATTGTCATAAAGTGCAGGAAATGATTTAATTCTAAGTGCTATTAAGTCTAGGCACATGCTCCCACAAGCCATTGTCAAGCAAACTAGAATGTAGAGAAAGACATATGTGATCAAATTTCAATCTTGAAATAACTATGAATGGAACATCAACAAATAAAGTTAAACACAAAAAAATTGCAATTTCCAATGCATTGATTTTTTTTTAAAACGCAGAAATTGATTTGTTTATATCTTGCAAACCGTACATCGGATTGCTATGAAATTTGGAACATAAATGAATCAAGGTAAGGGGAATAAACATAGCAAATTTTAGCTCAAATTGATTTACATTTTGTGAGAAATCAACCTCCATCACCTACAACCATTTTGCATTTTTCTCAAGATTCATTCATCCATAGATTTTTTATTTTTGGTGGACACAAGCATAGATATAATACCAACAACTCCACAAAATTTCACCAAAATCCGGTTGATAAATCATGAGAAAGTGAATGAACAAGTTTTTTGCAAGACATCTTGTAACCCTTTAGAGATCCGGTAACGATTTATTCGTTTGCATACCAGTGCAACCTTAAACAAAAATCCGTCATATGGGTTTTTTTGTGCATACTTCATAAGATGATTTGGTACCTATTGAACCAAAGATTTGGTTGAAAAATTATTATGGGTCAGGGAACAAGATATTTGGTTGGTGCACAAAATATTGGGTCATCATTTTGAATGCATGATTGAATTTTCAAGTTTATGATATTTTTGCAAAATGGGAGAGATTATTTGTTGCAACAAAAAATAGGTTAAGTCTAAGAAGTAGGTGTTGCCACACAAGAACCAACACTCACAGACTTGTGGTTGCCACACAAGAACCAACCACAAGAATCTCAATTGAAGCTCAAACTCAAAGGTAAGTGTTGCCACACAATAACCAACACTTGCAAAACTTGTGGCTTCCACACAAGAACCAACCACAAGTAGCTCAACTACCACTCCAATAATTTTCAGAGAAACAAGACCCCATCACACAGTTTAGGAGAATCATATGAAAGGTTTCATGAGGACATGCAACATGTTCAATTGGGAGGAGACATTGAATCACCAAATTTCCATCATTTCTACTATTATTTCACAACCTTTCCTTGACTTTTAATCATTTCCTACTTCATGTAACTTTGTAATAAGTCCATTTTCATGCTTTATGTGGGTTTAGGTTCAATATGTTTTCCAATGCATTTATTTTAGTATTTTAAGAGAATTTATGATTAAATATTAGAAAAAGAACATGTTCTCACTTAACCTTGAAAATTGAGTGAGTTTGGAGATGTTTATAGGTATATTTGGAGTTTCTAATGATACTTATTTTTACCACCTATTTTCAAATTAAAATTTCCTCTCCAACTATTGAAGATTTGATGAGGACTTGGAATGTTCGTTCAAGTATCTTGGATAGATAAGAATCATGAAGTTTTGGATGAGATTAGTTATCAAATATCTCAAAGATTTTGGAGATATTGTTGACTTTCTAAATACTGGTAAATTGTTGTAACCACATGAGAGAATTGTGGATCTAAATTAATTAGTGCTTATCTTATTCTCAAAGTAAATTATGTATAAACAAGAGTGCCTCATCCATTTGAAGGGGAGGACTCTTGGAAAATATGTCCAACTATGATGGAGTGAATAAAACATCTTAAGAATTTCTTTTGTATGGATTGTAAGTTTATAGTTTCATTGTGTTTTATGATTTGATATAGTTTATGATGGTGTAGAGTAGTTTGCTAACTTGTCCTTGGGAGAATTTAGCTCACTCCAAACATATCATGGTTGTCTCTTCCTTTATGAAAGTATGGTGTGTTTCATGTTTTCCTTTGATTTCATTTCTCTTTTTAATATTCATTCATTAGATTCTCTATATACCAAACAAAACACTGTTGTAGAAAAGTTCAATTTGAACACAACCTGATTTACAACCATGGTGTATATAGAGTAAGAAATATTCAATGATGGATGAAGTGTGGTGTGTTTCATTTCTACATTTGATTTCATTTATATTTATTTTCTTTCAATTTATGTTGTGTGGATCCTTGCAGAGGTTTGATCTTCCACTAAAGGCCATAGTTCGTGAGTGAAATTCCTCTTTCCAATCCCTTGAATTCCTGACCATTATAGGAGGTGAAATATTGGGATTGGTGCCCTTGGAGAAGCCCTTGCTACTATTTGGAATGGTGCAAAAAGACACCCCAATGATCAACATGTTTCATATATTGTCTTTCTCTCTTGCATTTACATTGGTTGTTTGGTAGAAGCAAGATCACTTATTAAAGGGCAAGGATACACATTGAACTATTCGATGTTGCATGGACGCTTTGTTAAGTCATCGCAAAAGATTGTAACCTATAGTGAAGGGGCTCTTTGTTGACACCCCGGTTAACACATATCTCCTAGATTTAAATTCTGAATGCTTTTTAGATAGGATAGGATAGGCTCTTATCCTACATATATTTTTCTTGCATCTCTAAGTTTACGGACTCTTGGATTGATGATTTAATGCCCCAAAATTATACATATAATTTGAATGACACTCCCTGTAGGATTTCTAATTGTGATCAATCAATCCACAAAATTTCATTTAGAATATTTAAGACATCGACAATTGAACGTTGTTTTGGGGCTTGGAGTCGAGCTATTTAGTAAAGTCATATTTGAGCCACATTTTAGGCCCTAATTTTTTTGTTCATGAGACCTTTTTCAATGAGGAATGTTGAAAGAAGCAAAGGATCAAAATGACTTTCTTGATTGTAATTGTATAACTGTTTGACTTTTTAATTTGTCAAAAGTGGTAGAGACAGTTGGTTTGTGAAATGCAGTTGACACATGAACTCACAACGAAAGGATTTAAATTATTGAACAAATTTTCATTGTCTTCATTTTTTCCATGAAGAATTCCTTACCTTAGAGAAGTGCCTTTTGTGAAACAACCATGCATATGTAGTGTTCCATAAGTTAGCAATTCAATGTATGGTTTGTGTTCTCTTATCATTTCCAATACCACCACCCAAAATTTATACACATCATGCTTCTCTAAAGCCTCTATAATGTAAAACCTATCATAATTCAATTGTCAATCAACAATGACGACTATCATCATTGGTTTTTATCCACGAATGTAGGGATAACTTATCATTACTATTTAAGAAAAAACACAACACTTGAAATGACCTAATGGTGGTTTGTAAGGGGGAATACTTGCACTCATGTAGGAGGCCTTTAGGTTTTGGGTCATTAATCTATTTCCTTACGTCTGAGGAAGATGAACTCTTAGCCAATCAGGAAGAACAATTATTTATTACTTCAAGACTAAAAGACAATTTCAACCTATATAGTATTCGTAAGAAATGAAGTGTCCCTTATGGTCATCATTGTGACTACCTCTAGTAGGGCCATTTTCTTTCTAGTAGCATCTACATTTAGTCCCAAACATGGGATAATATACTACCCCCTATTGCAGTTTAACCTCTTTCCTAAGAGGTATTATTCATGTAAATCTATGTAACCAACACATTCTATATAACAATTATAAAGTAATTTTACATATCATTGTCCTTCTTTACTTCAATAAACAAACCACCTTGAAATGAAATGAAAAATAATTGAGTGAAATATGTTTTCCATGACTTTGTTAAGTTGGGGTGTATGGATCCCAACTATGAATAAATAAAGTCATCGATGAAGTGGTGGTTGTTGCTTTGTCTTCTTTGCTTGAACTTCATATGGCTCTTCACTAGTTGGCATGTAGACAAAGAAAAAACGAGAGATAGCTCTCCTGCCAAAACCGCTCCTGCCCCAATTCCTGCCAACCTTTGAGAATTCACTATAGGGTATTCCACATTCACTCCTTTCACTTTGAACATATTTAATCAAGCAACATGTGAATCCAGCTATGTTACACCTCCTATTGTTCCCACCTACAACCAACCCAAAAATTGCAAAATAAACCCACATTCACGTTCACAACAACTAAGCTAAAACTAGTTGGATTGGAAGGAGGGTGAGTGGGAGTAGTTAATTTCTATTATGTCTTATCCTTATTGTTTACTACCCAAATCAAAACCAAAATTGTGTCATCATGTGATGCTTTGTCATTTGTCTATTTCCCATATAGTGTTCCAGCGCCACTTAATAGTGTAGGTTAAGCCCTCCCCATCCTATTTGATCATGTTTGGCTAGATATTTGCATGTGATATCCCTTTGTATTATGTTTTTGTTGTTAATTGAATAGAGAAAATATGCAAAGAAAATTAGCTTGCATTCTAAAAAAATTAGCTCACATTCTAAGAAAAAGATTGTCCTTGTATTCTCCATGAATTGGAGTATGCACATGGTATGTACTTGTACTATATATGTAATATGTAAAGGGAATATCATTGTAAGAATTGGATAAACATGGATGTCCTTTTTCCCAGTGTCTCTTATGATTAGATAACTTGTTCGCTATAGGTTAGTAAATATGTTAATAGGTTCTTAACATAAGGAGTTACCTATGTGCTAGTTGACTGTTCTAGGCCTAGAAATTTGAAGTATTTTGTACATTTAGGGGAAGCTCATTAAGGAGTTGTGATGAACCATGTCCCTAAAGGACACCCTACTAGAGTGACACTTACAACGGTTAGGTACCCATGTATTTTGGTGGATGGTTGTTCCTTCATGTAGACTTTTATAGCTTGATGATGTCTACATGAGTGAGGTATGAGATGCATTAAGTGCCAGGTTGGACTAAATATAGACTTTGTTGATCAAGAGTGCCAACAAAATAAGAGGAGAAGACAAGTACTTGTTAATGGGGAGTGTTGGAGTTTTTGACTCCTACTTGTCTTATGAATTAATGTGTAACTTATAATCATATGAGTGGGTTGTGTTTTGTTATTGCATTGGTCATTGTGATGTGGAGTTTGTGTCTACTAGTCTTCTTTTAAGTTTTAGGAGGCTATTAAATCTTAGTTGAATATGAAAGATTGTTTGCCACTACTTTAGGTCCTAAGTTAGTGTGTGGTTGGGATTGGGATATTATATCAACTAAGAGTGATAAGATAATGGGTCTTTAAGTAGATCCAAATTGTTATTTTAACATGTGTATCCATGGAAATATTTGGGATCTCTCCGACTCAATCTAAACTCATTGTTTAATAGTTTCCTATTAAAGGATTATTGGTGAAAGTAATTTCATGGGTTTGATCAATACCAATTACTCATTTAAATATTACCTTAGATAAGAAGCGTGACCCCTTCCTTCGCTTCTTGAAACAAATCCCCCATAAATTAGCACTCTTGCAATCGAGTCATAACTTAAATTAGAGAATTCACTTGTTTAAGCTAAATTGAAAACTGACATACATTTTAAATTCTTCTCATCTATGTGTTGAATTGTCTACCGAAACAAGTCAAAGATATATTACATGGATTTCTTGATGATCTACGCCATTGACAAGTAAAACTTGAAACACCTACAACATTATATAAGCTCACAAATGACTTAATTAAATATAATATTTTTAGGATTTATGTTTAGAAGATTCCCAAATGCTCGCATTAAAAGTGATGTAATGAAATCCAAATACACATATTATAGTTTGTATGATGAATGCAAAGATCCAAGAGACTGTTAGACTCCATATTATTTGAGTTTGATGTCCATATCTCATGAAAATATATTGTTATTGTTCATCCTTCTTTCCTAAAGTTTGTATGATGAATAATTAATTTCCAATATGAAGATCCATGGTTGGTCGATTTGTTCATAAAGACATTCGTTATCATTATCGAGACATTCATTATCATTATCAAGGCGTTGGTCGTTTTTGTTCATAAAGACATTCGTTAAAAGGATTCAAGTTGGTCTTCCACCTAAGAGATGTTGAGATTATAAAACTCATAAAATTCCATTAAGCTAATAAAAATTCTTGGCCATGGCATCTTAATAAACATAACAAGAGACATAATGTAAGTTCACAATTCACAGAGGCTGTTCAACACAACAAGTGAAATTGTACATGCTATTTCTATATATTACTCATACAGACATGGCAACACTACATGAAAATCATGAAATAAATTTTCTTATTAGAAATTTAATTACCTTAAGGCCTCATAAAATTCCATTAAGCTAATAAAACTTCTTGGCCATGCACCTTAATAAACATAACAAGAGACATAATGTAAGTTGACAATTCACAGAGGGTTCAACACAACAAGTGAAATTGTACATGCTATTTCCATATATTACTCATACAGACATGGCAACACTACATGAAAATCATGAAATAAATTTCCTTATTGGAAATTTAACTACCTTAAGGCCTCTAATAGAGAAGGATCTACTCTTCTCCATAGCACCACAATTTTCACTATAATGGTTTCTAGGCTAACATATATCTTAAGTTAGGAAACTATGGAATCTTATGCTAACATTGGAATTTATAGCATTCTCATTGCATAAGTCTAAGATTATGCTACTCTAAAAATCGAGGCCCTAAATTATTTAATTATCCTTCAACTAAGCCTTTAATTTTCAAGTGTAAGCATACCATGTAAAAAATAATTAGAAAACAAGCTATACCCATGTCTATAATGCAAAGTCTTATCAAAACTATACACAAGGAACTCTTTTCATTTCTAAATAACATTTAGAATTTAAATATAGTTTTGCAAACATAAATTTTCCTTCCATACACTTGCCACATCCATGTATTCCTTACATTCATTGAAAGTGTATTTCTTCAAATAATTTACAAAAACATATCATAAACAAATGCAAAGGTAATTCATAAAACAAGAGAAGATAAATTGTACATAAACTAACTAACTAACTAAGGGTGAGAAATTTTCCACCTGATCGTAGGATCAATTTCACTAGTTCTTTGTACAACTAGCCCCACCTAGCCAGACCATAATACCACAAGGATGAATGTAAGAAACTCCTAGTAGTTATGGGTAACTGAAGACTTTTCAAGGGTTAATCCTCATAGAAAATCACCTTGCTGGCTCTCAAGACCCTCACGATTGTTAGCGCCTCTCTTCTTGGATCAACACCATTGAAGAGAAAGATCCCCCTTCATTACTTCTCAATCCATTAAGTAAATCCTCCTTTAGTGCTTCGACTTGTGCACCCAACGAGGCCTAAATTTGTTATCCTTTTTGCAATGCTCAGTGAAAGCAACTGGTGATTGGAAGAGAGATTATTTCAGTGCACACTTTGATACTCAATTTCCATTGCGATCATTTCGTGGATACATGTCCACGGATTCATCTCAATACTAAAAGCCAACCACAGTTGTTGAAACTCTTGGGTACCATCTAAGAGCTGACGAAGTCGAAAGAGGGATAGACATATAGCTTCACAAGTTTCCTCTACAATGCCTATGTGATCCTCACTCTTGAAAGTGCCCACTATATATATATATATATATATATATCGGAATTTGAACAAGTACTCCCGCTAGTCTTTTCTGCATTTTAATAATCAATGTACTATTTTCAAGTCCAATAAACTTACTATGAAAGAAGCCGTCCAAAATGAGAGCGATTTTTCTCTACTCAATTAACAACAAAGACAAAATACATAAGGATAACACATGAAAATCTCTAGCCAAAGTGGATTAGATTTGGATGGGGAATGCCTAATCTACTCTATTGGTGAAACACTACATGGAAAATACATAAATGGAAGAGTGTCATGGGATAAATGGTGATTTATTATAGGGG
>SNQJ01S0116744.1:0-27816 GCA_010110895.2 Picea sitchensis | reverse complement strand
CATGCATCAACCTGTACCTCAACCTGTAATCAACCTGTACCATAAACAAGTGCATAAACCATGCACCAACCTGTAATCAACCTGTACCATAAACAAGTGCATCCAACCATGTACCAAGTATTTACCAATCATGTTTCAACTACTCATCAACTATGACTCATCAATATCTACCAACATCATCAACCATACACCTCATGTATGTGCGCCAACTCATCAACTACTTGTCTCAACCATGTACTTAACATGTACCACAACCAAAATACCTCATCAATTTCATCATTCAAATCTGATTTGTAGCTCTATAATAGACCTAGTGTATATGATCACATTCCTGCAAAACTTCCTTAACTTTAACAACAAGAGACTAGCATTTTCATCAAAATTTTCTTTAGTCTCACAAGACTAGTTTTGGATTAGTCAACAACCCTAAATTGAAGTAATCATAACTTTGAACCTGTAATGTATAAAGATCTAAAACTGATACACAATGTTCTTCAGTGTGTTTTATACAATTCCTCCAAGTGTCACTACTTGGAACCTCTCAGAAAAGGATCTATAGCAAAAATGGCATGCCTTGCTAGATTCTGGTTTATTTTAGAGAACGACCTTGTAGAGCGTGCCCCGCACAAACTATTTGATGAATTGATATGAAACTATTACACAGCATACTAAAGAATATACCCTAACCAACACATTTTTTCGTACTGAATTTGGATCTGTTATGAATAAGTTATGACATTTGTACCCGAAACACCTGATTTTGACTAGTTTCAGGACTAGCCACAATCCCTATTTTCCACGGAGTGTAACTCCCAAAATACAATGACCCACAAGCTAAATTTTTTACCATAGATAATTAGATATTTTTTGTCACTTTCATATCAATTTCACGGTCTGAATCATTATAGAAAAAATGTTATAGAAAACATGGTGAGATGACCTGTAAATAACATACCTTAGAAAGCACCATCAAAAGAATTTATCCTTCCTTGCATTTCGGCCTTCTCTTCTTCACTTTCACTTAGAATTCTGGTTTAGATATCCTTGGTTACCTCAGACACATATATATATTCAATATTCTCAAGTGTGTTTTAAATGAGAGAGTCTTGCCTGTTATTTATACTCTCCAAGTAGCTTCCTTAAAAACATCTTCTACGTCACTTGGCCCACTTTCCTTATTTTAGGGTTGGGTCAACTTCTAATTTCTCCATTAAATTTATTATTGAAATAATTTATTTTTTATTCACTTTGAATTATAATACACTCACAAATTCACTTTATTATTTACCTTTTAAAATCTCTTAAACCACTCTGACTACTTTGACCTTTTGGGGCTTCTAGATGACATATGAGGGTCCTCTAACTTCGTAAGGCCATAACTCTCAAACCGTGAAGAGTTATGTGATGTTCTACATACCACCAAAATGGAATTAAAAGCTAATACTATCCATATATAATATTTGTCTGAAAATATATCATATCATACCGTTACCCATCAAACAAACTTGGGTCCATTACCCAAACACAGGGTCTCAACTTCTCATGGCCATAGCTCTCTAACCATGAGGAATTATGTGACATTCCACATACCACCGATGAAATGACAAGAACTATACATCTGGGATCTTTTCCCTATAAATTCACTTTCCTTCATCTCATTATTCACAATTAAGCATGGGTTCTCTTACTCCACAAAGCATCTTGGGTGAGGGTTTTTCACCATAAGAGGACCACTTTGGAGTTCTACATCCATGTCTTCTTATGTGAAAACCATAATGGTGGTATTTTACATCAAACAATATTGGATTCATTACCTAAACCTTTAAACTCTGAGGGCTTTATTCAAAGGTTGACATCATGAAAACCAACTTTAATCAACACACACTTCAAAAAATGTGCACCTAGAAATGGGCACATATTATGTATTTATCTTCACTAGAAGACACATATTACTATTAAAAATATGTACACACTTCAAGAAAAATGTACACACTTTACATTGTTGATATAACATTGAAATAAAATTATAAGGTATGTATCAAGTGGAATGGACACATTATGTATTTAAGTATGAAGTTAATTGTCAAATAATAAACAATCACTAAAAAATTTATATTAATTATTATTAAATTTTGATTTAAAATTTAAATGTAAATCAGGTATTTATGTATTTTATGTATAAAGTTAATTGTCAAATAACAAATAACCACCAATTTTTTATAGTAATTATTATTAAATTTTGATTTAAAATTTATTACTAAATCAATGTAAAAAATATTTTAGAGAAGATTTCATTTTAATTATCATTGTCAAGTTTTGTTTAGAAAGTAAAAAAGTTCATATTTCAATTTAAAAATCTAAACATATGTTTTATCATAATTCAAATCTTAATTTAGAACTCCAAATGCTTCATTTTAATTTAATATTTTATAAAAAAAAAAAAAAAAAATGTTTTTAAAATTAAAATAAGCTCATTTAAATTTAAAATTTAAATATTTTGATTTTAAAGTCATTTCTATTCACTTAATGGAAATTTCATTTTCGTATTCATTCTACACTTACAAAGTAAAATTATATATTTTAAACACATCATTTTATTTTTTTTTTTCAATTATTTTATTTATTTATTTTATTAACTTTAACTTCATGTTATCCCTTTAAAGAAGAGTCCACATTTACCCACTCTAAGATAAAATTTTAAGGAGGAAGCCAAACTATGATTGATAAGTTTGAACAATTTTGAGAGAGGAAGCCAAACTCTAATTAATAAGTTTGGACCAATTTTCAAAGAGGGGGAACCAATTCCTTATTAATGACAAATCTTTTCATTCCCATAAAGAAGCATTCATTACTATTACACCATTTAGAAGAAAAAGGTAGGCTTAGTATTGATGTCTTAATCTTTATCTTTATATTTATCCTCAGTAGGCATTTTTGGAAAAACAAAAGTATATAGTAAAAATTTGATTATACAATAATAATGCTTGAAAACTTTTGTGTGCTTTTTTATATATAAAATCTATATATATAAATGATGCAATTTAGAATATAATTGCAGGCATCCCGAGGGGTGTGAATGAGTTGAAAACTTAACTTTCAGATCTGGAATTTATTTTGACCAGTTAATAGTAATATTAGATATACCAGCATTCACGTTATACGTTTTTTAAGAAAGAAAGTTCCTCAGGTGTGCTTCAGGTTGAACCCACAAGGTTACATCAAACACATGGGTGAATTGATACCGAAAGTTTGTGCTTCATGGTGAGTAACAACCTGAACTTCAGAACAACGAGGTGCTAGCAATTGGATCTGGTTTTTTTACTTTCGCAGGTCTAGATTATTTTGCACCCACAGATTCAACCTGCGTTTTTTTTTTGTTGTTAAACGTTTCGGAGTAAGCTTCGATGCCATAATTTCATTTTCTATTCCTTCTTTGTTGTTTGGTTTTGCGGTTTGCAAGTAGAATGTTTGTTATTTCTCTTGCGGCATGCTCATCACATGTCGCAGATTGGTTCATACGTACTTCAAGCTGTATTTTGAAAGTAATTGTTGGAGATACATATATTGTTTGTTGGTTCCGGTGGTTGTTTCTTGTTCGTTGATTCGTTGGTTCATCAGTTGTTGGTTGTTGTTGGCTCAAGATTACAAGTTTGAGACTCACAGGGCTCTGCAGTTAGGCCTAATGGTGCTTTCTCACTAGTTGGTGCTTCTTTGTTTTCTTTGTTTATATCCCAGTTTATAGGTTGGGGGTCCTACGCTGGCAGGTTAGACTCTTTTTTTAGCGCTTCGCGGTGTTCATTTCTTGAACCCGCGAGTGGACCTGCGGTTATGTTATTTTCCATGTCTGGCAAAGTCAAGATCTATCGGTTGTTTCGTGTGCACTTGTTCTTCTGTAAAATTTTGTTGATACTTCGGTGTTGACATGATACAAAATAATTGGCATAAGAAATAATTGGACAATTACATGTGCAATTGCAATATCCACTATCTTTTGTTAAAATAAAACATGTGCAAAATGCACTTATTTACCATATATGGTGAAATGTTCCCATATCACAATACAACTTCTTTATCCTCTACATAGGCTGGTGTGACCATTTTAGTTGTCTTGTACTTGAGATATGATATGTACACTAAAGATACTGTAAAATTATATTTCAATGTCAGCAAACATACCTGGATACTTTGCCACAGAAAATAAAAGCATTTAGATATGGCCATGCAATTTTGTAATATTTTGTAGCTTGTAATATATTTTTGGGTAGGAAAACTTTATATATTTACAACCATGGATGGAGAAAGAAAAGGTTCATGTTTCTAACTATATTTTATTCTATTCGTTGGTTCTAATTTATTGTATGTACACATATTACTTGTTTTCCTTTGCATACCAACTTCCATTCATGTTCATTGTATTTTGTGCATTATCACATTCAAACAAGCATTATAGATGGAGAAAAGGAAGGAGTCTTAACTGTAGCATTGGAGAGGAGATCCTAAGGTACATGCTTGTACTATTATTTCATATTCTGTTGTTTTGTATTTCATTTTATTGTCTGTATATGTGTTCACCCTAGTTTATTGTATGTAGATATTGCGTACCTTTCTACATAATTACTTATCTTCATTACATGTCTTTACATACTAACTTCCTTCATGTCCATTGTATTTTTTCACATTGCTACATTTAAACAAAATAGAGTGGTTGGAGAGGATGATGGAATCTTTGGCATGAATGTAGAAGAGGAGTTACAGAGGTGCATACATGTACTCTTATTTCATATTCCAGTGTTTGAGTATTTCATTTGGTAATGCGTGTATTTTTTCTACTTACGTTCTACTACTTTACCTTTTTCTTTACGTATGTATATACCACGTATCTTTCTGCTTATTCTCATGTGAATCATTATTATCTTTGCTGCTACATTGAAATAAATGAAACTGTATTTATTTTCTTTTACATGTCTTCTACATGCTTGCCTTCATGTCCACTGTGTTCCAGCATTGCTACCTTGAAGGGAAACAAATTGGTTGAACGGAAGATGAATTTTATATCATGACGTGAAGTGCAATGGTACAATATTCGAAAATTTATACCAATTGTGCTAGTAAATTAAACATACAAAACGGGTGGGGGCATATAATGTTGGACTGGCTAGAAAGTATTGGTTGTAACAATGGGCCTCTTCCCCCACCCATTTCTAATTTTTCTATTTTCTATTATCCCTTTTCCTTTATAATTTCTCTGCTTAGTCGTCTTTCCAAAAATTCCTTGGTTAATGCGTGGGTTGGTGGACTCACTTGTTCACATTTATGTTCATGCTTCTACCATATTCCATACTTACCCACTTTATCAATTGTGGGTGTTGGTGGGTTCAATATTGCACCTTTGGCTTCAGAGTTTCCATGATATAAATATTGCTCATCATACCCCACCATCACACCTTATTTACCGTTACACATTTTTTCAGTCAAAAAAAAATGAGGCACAAAATTTGACCCTCAGATCCTCATGTTTCTTGAGTATATTCCTTCACACCCTATTTTGTATTCCACTTCCTTCTACCCTTCATGTGAAATTAAGAACATTTATGGAGAATATGCAATTCATATGCTTGTTTAGTCCTTTTGATGTTCATCTACACATCAGAAGGACTAAACAAGAATATGCTTTGTATATTGTCCATAATTTTTTATTAATGTCACATGCAGGGTGTAAGGAGATGGAATACGAAATAGTTAAATATGCATACATTATGTTTTCCATATGTTTACCAACAAAGTATCCTCAGTTGTTTATTCATATATGGCATGGTTAATATGTTGATTTCATATGAAACACATACTAAACTTCACAAGAGTATCAACAAGTGCAAACAGATGCAAACATAAGCGGGTTCCGTATTAGACTAAGAGGTATGGTTGCAAGACTCTGGCTCCATAGTTCATCAAGCTATGTGTGTACTTGTACGGTATGCTAGGAAAAAGAAAACAAAAAAATAATGCACTACCATTCACATTACTTTTCCTATTCAAAATTGTCACCGGGTCTAAACTTGTAACAAGAATACTACCAATAGAGGGATTGAACAATCGCCAAACTAGACAAGTGTTCATGGGGACATAATGGTCGTCTATATCACCTACTTGGACAACGCTAAAAAAAATCGATCCATTATGCATGTTGACATGGCAGACAAGGAGGCCATGACGACAGTCACACTAACTATCCCTAAAAAACTTGTCTAGAAACATGCAAAAAAAATATTTCCGGGTAATGGGATATCCATTACAATGAAACAAGTGTTGTGGAAAAAATTCCCGCTATTTGTTTAGAATATCGTTTCGTCCAGTACACAACTATCAATGAACTTGCACAAAGCAATGAAATTTACCCAATCAAAACCATTGACGCAACTTTCACACTGGCGAGAAAACTTGGCTGCTTGGCTTACATTATCCATATAAAATGTGGAGAGTCGTACAACGACAAGGCAATGGTACCATTCTCCATCTAGTTTTTTCCTTTACTTTCGCATTTCCATGTATCTCGGTTAGAAGTTACAAATATTGCACTGTTCCACGTATTTTTAAAAGAACGCAATTGTTAGATACCTATTCAAATTTGTTTTTATCAATGGAACAACAATTGCATAAAGGAAATTTCCACTTATTCTCTTCAAAAAAATATAACAAAGAAAGAGATGTTAAAGAAAGGATCTTTCACACAACCCAAAAAACATTTGTAACAGAATTGCAAAACCAGACATAGTATAGGATTTGAAGAAACTAACTAGCTCTACACATGTTCTATGTATACATCTACAAATTCATCCTCACTTTAATTATATAAATGGCAACTTCACCAAATTTTTTGCAATTTTTTTTTTTTGGTGGGTTGTATTATATTGTTCAATTGTGCCTTCTATGCTCATTTCCAGGTTGGGGTTATTAACACAACGGAATTACTCACTTCAATGATGATTCATTGTCATTATTGCAAGTGTCACAAGTCAATGCAAAAATCATATTGTCATCCCACCGGTGTCACACCACAAAAGACATCATAAAGACACCTGAAACACCCTCTAATACTGGTTAAAAGAATAAATATATAATTTGGCAAAGATTACAAACTTTCACCTTGAGAAGATACCATCAAAAGGAATTTTTGGAGAATGACGCTCCCCTGCCCACTTGTAGGAAGCACTAGCACTCCTTTCCATCTTATAAGGGAGTGTTGCAACTCTCTATGGCCCACTTTGAGGGAAGATCCGAGGCTATTGAGAAAATCAAGGGACAAATCCCCCTTATATATGAAGTCAACTAAGAAACATCTGAGTCATTTTAGCTCGAATCTAAGTCCAAGGCTTGATCTAAGGGAAGTTCCACAACCGATGGAGAAAGATCCTCAACTTATCACAGGAATATCTTAAGTGGTTAGGCCCCTCAAAACCTATATAAGGAGGCATCCTCATGGTGAAAGGAGGAGAATAATCAGTGAAAAGTATTTTTATTTTGATTGTGGATCATTCAAGCAAGGGTTTGACAAGGAGAGCTTGGTGAAGTGCTACATCTGCATCTACACTGTAAGCACCTTATTTTTTTCTCATTAATACATGTGCTTGGTATGTTTCCTTCAATATTGTGTACATCTGCATGAAATTGTCTCTTTGGATAAATCTAGTTTCAAACTGAAAATCATGGTAGAATAGGAAGTATGCTTTGTCTTTGTTGTTTATTGGATTGCATGACTTGTTGAAAGGTTTGGGGGTAAAGGCTCAAATTGGACTGAGTGAGGAAAAATGTCATAAAAAGGTATAATATTTTCTTCCTCTTATCTATTAAATAGTTGAGTTATGTTTAAAGGAATTTCAGTGATCAAAGTTATCATTTTTGTCTTGGTCATAGGGGTCCTAAGATCCAAGAGGGAATTCAACTGTCCATAGGGGAATTTTCCTAAAGTGAAATTAGGAGAATCCCTTCGGGGATCGACATAGATTTGTATTTAATTGGATTTTCCCACCTTTTATATAAATTTTATTTTTTTCATGATCCATTACCTTTCTCCCATCTTCACTAGCATTTTCAACAATTTCTATGCATTACGGGTGAGTTTTTGTTGAGTATTATTTTGGTTTTATTTGGTTTTGGGAAGATCCTTACCCCATAGAAATATTATAGAGTGATATCTAATCAATTGCTCCCCTGTAGTTCTTTAGAGTGTTGAAGTGCTCACCGTACCCTTGGGACGGGGCGTTGCTCTCTCCTTCTTGGAGGATTTTCCTTTTTTTGCTCAGATTTTTCTCAGTTTGTTTTGTGGAAGTATTTACCCTGACTTTGTATGTTGGTTTGTGAATTTATTTAGGTTGATATTTGATCTTATCACTCCCTATTGTCTTTATTGGAGCTTGAAATGTTTTTGAAATGTGAAATTGCATTTTCTTGTTGCTTGGTTTGTTGGACAATTTGGGTATTTTCTTTTTCTCCCTATCTTTTTCTTGGATTCTTCTTTGCATCTTCTTCTACTCATAAAATGTTTATGGAGTTTGGATCCTTGATTGAGTTCTTGTTAGAAAAAATTTCTACTATTTTTCTTTCAATTCTCATTTCTTTGAGTGCATGCTTTGTTTGAAAGCTTTGTCTCTTAAATATTTTGCATCTGCATATGACTCTTTCCTTTGATTGAAAGTTGTGGAGGTGAAGGGATTTTCATTTTATTTTATTTATACATTAGAGATCAAACAAAGAAGATAGTTGAATTATTTCTTTTGGGTAGTGAAACTAGCTTGCATTTGGTAGCAAAAATGCATGGTTTTGGGCATTTGGGACATTAAATACACAGGATGATAGGCATTTCTCCTTCTCATAATATAGCTTTCATCTAAGTAAATATTTGCATTCTCATTTATTTTCATTGTTTACATTTGGTCAAAACATCATTTAGTCCGACATTTTCCTTTGGAGTAAACAACAACCTTAAAAATCAAGCAGTAAAATAAGCATAGGACATTTTTACATTTTAAGTAGAAAACCTACGTTAGCTTAGGGTGTAGGCCTTTGGAATAGGTTGTGGGGATAAATTTCCAAGATGTCAAACAAACATTAGCATATTTAGATAGGGAGAGAAAATCAATTTTTTTCATATAAGCATAGTTGGGATCCCCCTCTCACGCAAGGGTTAAACATGAGATCGTTTGCAAGAGAGTAGCGAAGATTTACCCTCCGAAGCTTAACCCACGTAAAAGAAAGATTGTATATTGGGGGTTCTTCTTGAGTTCCAATTGTCTTCATTTTGGTCTTGGTGCTTCATGAATTTTGAATCAGTTCAGGTTCCTCTGCAATATTACCAATCCACTTGTCCTCATTTCTATTAAAGGATTTAGGACTTGTTATCCTACCCATAAGTTTAGACTAGACTATCGGTAGCCTCACCTAGGGGCTGACTACGAGTTTGTGTCCTTAGTATCCATAATCTTCAAAGCCTTTCCATGAGGTGATGGTTAAGGGAATTCTTTGGTGTGCCTGGAACATACGTTGGTCAAACTCCTTTCGGGCTCCTTGGAGGATAAATCCACGATTACTATGTGGAGGCTTTCGCAAGGCATAAGTCCGTTAAAAGTAGGTCACCAACATAAATGATGCACCCACTCTATCCCATCCCTTCTATATTGATCTCTCGACTTTGGATTTCATCAGCAACTAGTGGTTTCATTGTGGGAAGTTTTGTTTTGTTGTTTGGCTTCTCGATTTCCCAGTGTGTGTTGTTTATTTTTTCCCTAGAGACTCTGGGTTGGATGTTTGTTTAATGGTGTCAATGGGTTCTTGCAACTTCTGTGGGTACAGCCTTCTTCGGGGAGGGAACCTTTTGTGTTTCCTTCTTAGCCGTGTTGGTCCTCCTTACATCGCTACTTGGAGCCTTCCAAGTCTCACAATTGGGTTATCGGTATGGTTGTTTCTCGATAATCTAGAGATGAAAGAAGTTCTTGGATGTAAGCACACCGCACCCGCACATCAACCTCATGTCTACCTTTCTCCTTCTTCACCCATTCAGTCTCTTTCCCTTTCTCCTTCTTCACCTAATTAGAATCTCTAAAAGCGGTAGCTAGGTTGATGAAGAAGAATAAATGGAAAGAGAAGAAGAAGAAAGAACAGAGAAGGGACCATGCCTCCAGTAAAATCAGATGTTGGATCAAGAGACAAGCTACTATTAATTGTATTAGGGCTTTGATGGGGTCGATCACGACTATTGAAGAATCTGAAACACAATTTCCCTTGTAGTCTTTGTAAGGTGACCACTTTCTGAGGATTATTGTGGTCTTCCTAGGTATTATAAATGTGGTATTCCACGTCATACGACCCTACTGAACATGTTGGTGACACCCCATCAAATAGTGACATTAAGGTTGGTAACAAGAAGACAAATATCCAGAGTTTCCTTGCATATTATACAAAGGTGATTATTACTCTCCTTTTTTTTTCCTAGGTATGGACTGATGAGGCTTCTTCTCTTTTGGTAAAAATTCAACTTCCAAATGGTTATCATACTATTTCCCCAACCCATCATTGGACGGTGGACTAGTCAATCTAGTTCCATCCCGAGTCAGGTCTAGTTGATCGGGTGGTCAATCTGGTTAGATCCTCGGTTGAAACACTAACCAAAGTAGTTGATCCGGTTCCATCATCAATCAACCCCAATTTTCATCTAAAAAGTGAAACCAAAGTGATTGATCCAGTTCCTTCTTCGGTTAGTCCCACTCTTCCTTAGAAGAGTGCCAAAGTGGTCAATCTTATTCTTCCATCGGTCGATCCCTCTCCTCCCTTGAGGGAGCGCCAAAGTGGTTTCTTTGATTACATCATCGGTCAATCCCACTTCTCCTCTAACGAGTGCCAAAGTGAGTGGAATCTGGTTCCACCATCCGAGTGAAACCCCATTCTCCCCTTGGAGAATAAAACCCAAGTGTTCGATCTGATCCCATCATGGACGATCCTACTCTCCTATAGAGAGTAAACCCTATACTTCCATGTTTTTCTCATTGATACAAAATCTACCATGATGGGGAGCCTTCCTCCTTCTCCTGCACAAACTACCCCCCAAATGTGGGGTAAATGTACTGTTAGGTGTGCTAAAGCGCACCTCATCTTCCCTCTCATTCCCTTTCAAGATTATAGTACAAGTTTGTGGTCGGAGTTGATCCTCGGACGATGGAGTGGGGATTTCTTCGTTAGTATTTTATCCTCTATTGGCAGCAAGCTTTCGATTATCCTCATCTTGTACAGGTTACATAGAATCTGTTATCTTTAACAGAAGAACCAATCCTGCACAGGAGTCCTTCCTCAGTTGCCCGTAAATTTGGGAGGGAAAACTATCTTTATTGATGTTATGGTAGTCTATGACCCCTTTGATTTTGATTTAATCCTTGGGCAAGATTATGTCTATGCAATGAAAGTTATTGTGTCCACTTTTTTTAAGTGTGATATATTTCCCTCATGATGGAGTAATTGTGGCTCTTGATCAAATTGTGCATTAGCCCCCTACTTGATTACCAACCAATGACCCTAAATGGTTCTTATGCAGACGGTATCAACCCCACCACAAGTCAATTATGTGGTGATATCTCCCATGCATTCAAATTGATGAAGATGATCCTCTCGTTGTAAGCTCGGCCTCTTATGACTTAGATCCGGTAGTTGACATGGTGATCTCTTCGATAGGGATATTAAAGGACAAATATTCCTACCCTTATCGAGGTCATCGACATGTATTCCTTCTAGAGTGCTTCTCTTCCATTTAGTCTGGATCTCTTGGAAGCCATGATTGAGGTTTTTTCCTTGACATGTATTCCTTCCGGTTGTCCTCTTGGAAGCCATGATCAAGAAGAGGTAATGAACATAGTTTCACTTCTCTGTGGCAAGCTCGTTAAAAAATGAAAGCGAGTTCATGAGCATAGTTTTTCCTCTCTATAGCAAGCTCATTAAAAATGAAACATATAGAAGCAGGGATTGAACACAAAGCCTTGAGCATATTTATTTTCTGTGTCAAAACTAATTAAAAAAATAGAAAGCAGAGTCCTCCCTCTCTCATCAGTCCGAGACTTTCGCTAGATCGTAGATGTCGAAGTTGAAGGTCTTTCATTAGGTCCTCATATTTGGACACTTCATTTCATCCATATATCCTTTTAACCATCTAGTAGAGGTGGTGACAACCTCAAAGTAGGGAATGAAATGAAGCTTGGGGAGCATGTCTCTAGCCTTTGATTATCATTATGGAGTTATTCCACCAGTTTTTCAAGCTAGGGAAGAGTACCAACCATCCATGGAGTATCCCCACCTTTGACATTTACGTTGGGAATTTACAAATATAGTTTGTTTTGCTTTCAAGCTTGTATAAAAATGGAACCAATATTGAGCATGGTCTTAGTTCCTTCTCCATTCGAGGAAAAACATGAGAACGCAAAAGAGTAGAATTTTATCTCTTTTGGATTCGCATGGTTATGCAGAAAAGATTTATGAGTCCTTTAAAATATATTCAGACTCTAAACATGAAAGATTGTTGAGTGATCTTGCTTTCACCTCCTTAAAAGGTTTGAAAGAAAATCTTTCAAGTGGTATTTTATCGCTTTTTCAGCCTGTGAGACTAAAATTACGAAAAGGACAACCTTGGAGTCACCTTTAAGTTATTTTCAAACTCTCTAAAATGAAAAAAACGGTACCTTCTTTGGACATGCTAAACTACACATTGAAGGGGCCATATGGGACCCAGAACCCTTACTTCTTCAATTCATTAAACAAAGGAAGAGGAGGGACTTATCGAAGGTGATTTATATTGAGAATGTGTTATCCTCCTCGAGAGCTCGTTAAATTAAAGGGTACTCTTCTATCTGGATGGGGGAAAAAATTGAAGGAAGTAAGCCAAGGATTTTTTGGAGACATCGAGTCGCTCTTATGGTCTCCCTTGAACCTTGTTACATTGTCTTTTGTCTACTAAAGGCTTCTGTGAGCCAATATTAAGGTTTCTTTGCTCCTTTACAGGTCACTCGACAAAATTCACAGCATCCATTGCATTTTGTCTTGGTCCATGTATTATACGTCATTTATGCCCCAGTGTTCAAGTGATGTATCTGCTTCAAGGGTCAACCATCACAAATTTCCTTTTTCAATATCTGTGTCATTCTGTTCTCATATGATCCACTACCTTATATCTCTATGTCAATTTCATGTCATTGATGGGGATACATCAAGGCCCTCCTTCGATAGTTTTTCTCATGTTGACTTCAACACATTATTTGGGAACTAGACTTAGAAACCCGTTAGTACCTTGGTACCTGCATGCCTCAATGGCGGGACTCCTCACTTCTGACGATGGGTTTACATCATTGACCTCGTCGAGATGATTCCATAAATGTTAGAGCTTCAACTCATCTATTCAAATTCGTTTGAATGTACTAGGGTGCCTTGGGGATCATTGAAATCAATGGTGATTTCCCTCGCACTTGTTAGCAGTTTACTTCATGACCATTAATCAAGTGGTCTCTATGATATTCAACATCAAGACATCTATTCACATGGTTAGATTCATACCACGCGATATTAGTAAGAAGACCCTGTGTTGAGTGTTCACTCTGATATATAATTTACCCAGGTTGCAGTGAAGGAGTTTCTTTTGAGAATATTGATACATATACTATCACATGGATCCATTTTGTATTGATCTGTGGTTATGTTTTATCATCTCATAGATCCATTGTGTATTTTTTCATGGCTACAATCGGTTCATGTCATGGAAGTATAGATCCACATTATCCTTATATGGCTATACCGTTTTCATCAATATGATTATGGATCGAAGAGTGTATTTTATGGTAGCCATACCTTGAAAGTATTTTATCACTCAAACGGTGTTGCCTTCCTTGGGTTTGAAACAAATCATAACATTTATTAATGCGATGGTTGTATGCATATTCTACTAGGTTATCTGAGTCATCCCTTGCTTCAAAAGTCTACAAACTACTTGATCCTTCGGTTTCGTCTTCTAAATTCTCACTTTGGGGGGAATCACATTTTTATCAAAATTACTCACTTCAATGATGACTCATTGTCATTATATGAAGTGTTGAAAAATCATATTATCATCCTGCCAGTGTCACACCATGAATGACATCATAAATACATGAGACACCCTCTAAGGTACAGTTTAAAATCAAGTATCATTTCGGCAAGGTACAAACTTTCACCTTGAAGATACCATCAAAGGCATTTTTTTTGGGGAGTGAAATACTACCCACTTGCAAGGAGTGCTGGCTCCTTGCCCTTTAATAGGAGCCTGTGCTCTAATGGCCCACTTTGAGGGGCATCAGCTATTAGGGAAAATCAAGACAAATCCCCTTATATCTGAAGTCCGGTGATAAATATCCAAGTCGATTTAGTTTGAATCAAAGCCCAAGGTTGGATCTAAGGGGAGTTCCATAATTGATGGAGAAAGATCCTCAACTTATCCCAGAAATATCTAAGATGGTTAGGCCTCTCAAAACCTATATAAGGAGGGAATCCCTCATGGTGAAAGGGGAGATAATCCCGATTGAAAAGTTTTGTTATTTTGATAATGGATCATTAGAACAAAGTTGGACAAGGAGAGCTTGTTGACACTGCAACATCTACATATACACTTTGTAAGCATCTTATTTTGTTCTCATTAATACATGTGCTTGGCCTATTTCCTTCAAGATTTTGTACATCTGCATGAACTTGTCTCTTTTGGATAAATCTAGTTTCAAACTAATCATGGTAGAATAGGAAGTATGCTTTGTCTTTGTTGTTCACTAGATTGCAGGACTCATTGAAGAGCTTGGGGATCAAGGCTCAACTTGAACTGAGCAAGGACAAACGTCATATAAAAGGTACTCATATTTTCTTCTTCTTCTGTATTGAATAGTTTAGTTATGTTTAAAGGAATGTCATTGATCAAAGTTATCACTTTTTTGTCTCATTCATAGGGGTCTAAGATCCAGAAGTCACCTTTCCGCATAGGGGATTTTCTTACAACAAAGGGGTGTTTTGGTTGCATCGAATGCATAATCGACCCCCTTCGAGCATGTATGTGTGAAACAAGAGCTCTAATTCTTCTTCTTCTTCTTTCATAAGTCATGATACAATTGATTATCTGCGATGAAGTAAAAATATGACCATATATAGGCATTGCCTCAATGCTTCCATCTGAATCGTGGGCAACACAACCATGCATTGTAGAATTAGGCAGGCCCTCTGTTACAAGATGTTCTTCATGGGTTAGCATAATTTCCATATGAATCATACCTACAGAAAAAGGAAAACAATGTCCACATGCTAGCATTGACTTTTTGGATAAATAGAAAATTTACCTTAAATGGGGACAATGCAATGTGCATATCGGCTGAAAAATAAATAAATCATATCAAAGATTTGTGAGGAAACAAAATATCATGTGTGTTTGTAATTTTTCTTCAACAACAAGATGAGTGTTCGTCGGACTCAAGTTCTTTGGAGTTTACATCTATAGCTGTAAAATTATCTTTCCAGATATTTTGTCACTTCTTGTGAACTTGAAACAACAAAGAGAATCTAATTAAAAATGCAATCGATGTTGTTATTTTGATGTTTTGCATCTCGGTAATAATTTTGCATATTTGTTGCGGTGTGCAAATTAAAAAACAATGGTGGTTGGTTGTGGCTTTGATGGAGGAACCTACACATTTTTTGGGTGCCCAAATTCAACAATTATTTTTCAACTACTTAGCCATGAAAGGATTTCTACAATTTTCTTTCGGGTGCCCAAATAAAATAAAAAATGGTCTCCAACTATATATTTGTAGTATGATATATGCATTTTCTCGATTCCCTATTTGAAAAAAGGACTCAACATGGATTCAAACATGAGCTTAATATTTTCAGATCTTGCTATAGAGATTGGGGAATTCAGGCATTAGAATTCCTCTGGCGAGGTCTGCGGTTATTAGTGATGTACCGCACATAGATTATTCAGTCTAGAAGTAGGAATCATGAGAAACACAACAATTATCAATTGTAAATAACTTAGGCCCATATTTTGAACCGTCGAAATAGATTGCTCCCTTTGAACAGAACCATCGGGCATTTTCAATAATATTGGAAATTTGGCATTATTAAAGCTGGTAGTGATAGACCATGGCACTATCGGAAGAAAATGTCCATAGTGATCTTGCCTAATGGTATAATAGTAATCGAAAACTTTCTTGTTCCCCATTTTGAGGTCTGGTTATAACTAGCATACAGTGGCGAAGCTCCATTGGTTTTGTGTTATCTTGTGTTTGGTAGACTTTTGTTCATATCCATGGCCTTGGTTATTTTCTCATGCGAACATATACTAGATGTAAAGATAAAACCAATGCAACGATGTGTTTTTATATATATCAACTTGTTTGATGAGGTCGATATGTACTTCTCTATGGAACCTTGTGGGATCTTGCTTGATGCCTTCTGTGTTCGTGTGTTTCCTTGTGCCTCGACTTCCAATACATTTGGTGTTTACTTGGTTCTTGGTTGTATGCTTAGTTCTGGAAAATTAATAGCCACATTCAGGATCTTTGCAGTTTTTCTATGATCTTAAGACTATAGAGGACCTTATTTTCCCTTTAATAGCTTTGTGGCGCAAATGTAGTATGTGGCTGGATTTTAGCACTTTTCCTTGTCGATGAACTTAGAAAAATTAATCTCTTGGAATAATTTGGAAATAAAAGAATATATATTATCACGAAGTCCAATTGAACTATCATATCAACGAGAAGCCATTAAAATTAAAATTCTTTGTTGTTATACAAGCGGATCCTGGAAGCTATAAGCATGGCTCATTGTATCATTCCTTGATTGAAGAACCTTGTTCAAGAATGTTATGCACTTCATATTTATTGTTAAGACCATCAATGGGATTTATTACACCAATTCATTGTAACATCCTTTCAGCACACTTATAAAACTTATTCTTTGAGGACACTTGCTGCATAGAAGTGATATGGATTATGATGATAAAACATTTATCGCCAGTGATGATACATTATGATAGATGACATGATGTTTTACTTCTTGACATAAACAGGGGCTATTATTTCGGTTTTATTGAGTGTGTATGGTTTTGACCTAGAATCACGAGAGCATTAGCCGAAACCCTTGGACTCCGGTTTGAGTCAAGGAGTGTGCTATTGAGTTGATTTATTACCATGATATTTTATTGATTTGAAGATATGTTGTTGACATTGTCTGACATGATGGTTGATGATGCGAGTGGCGATAGCTTGCGACCAGACTCACATATGGAGTAAAGGGGCCACACATGATTTCGAGAGAGGTTGAGGGAGAGGTGTGGACCTGACCACATACAACCTATTAATTACTCCGTCATTAGCTCGGTATGGAGTTAACGATTACCTAGTTCGAAAAAATCCACGATGTCGTGAGGGAAAAAAAAAAACAGTCGCTCATGAATATTCTAAATGGCACAAAATAAGGAAGGTTCCTTATTCCTTAGAGGCCTTAGTCTCCCACAAGTTCACACGGCGGAGTGTTGACTCGGGGGTTATAGATGTCTACCAATCCCGGTCAAGTCCAGCGAGGTGGCACCTTGGAGCATATGAATTGCATCACATTTTATCGTGCAAAATAAACACAAGTTGGCGGTGGCACCCTTGGATCACGTGATACCACGAAGAACACGTCAGCGCCAACTGAGAAACAAATGAGGCGGTAACGCCAGACACGTGGTGTGTCTTGAAGGGAACGCCGCATTGATGATGATGATAGAGACAAGCCTAGATGACCCTAAGACCATAGCATGTAGAATTGTGAAATGATTCCCCTAATGAGTTTTCGCCCAGTTCAAATCTAAGCCTAAATTTACAAAACATCTCTAAGATAAAAAATTTAGCCTTAAGAAAAGACCCTAGAAAAAATAAGGGCATGTAAACTAAAACCCTCTTAAGTAATGGTTAAAGTCTTCTTAAATTAAGGGGTAAAGTAATGAGGGAGATAAATTAATTGAAACCCATGGTTTTAAATTATAAAGAAAGAAATAAAATTATTTAAAGTGTGGGAGTATAAAATTTATGACTTTAAAAATAAAATGAATAGATTAATTAAGCATTTATCCTTTGGTTTAAAAGAAAAAAAAAAGGAATAAATAATAGAAGTAGGGAAAATAGTAATAAAGGAAACATATTAAAGGAAAGTGGGGAACATAGGGTAAAAGCAAAAGAGGTCAACAATTAAGAACTTTCTATAATGAACTAAAATAGCAACTTCTTTTAGGGAAAGTTATTAAAAGCATGTAAGGGGATCTAGGAACACCTAGGAGTAATTTTAGGAGCGACTATAGGTGGGTGAGGAAATGAATCTTTAATATTTTTAAAAATAATTTTGAAATGTGGGGGATGGTGACACTTGGACGACAGAGAAATTTTTAGAGGATTTTCATTAAAACTTAATTTGATAGTGATTTAGGAAAGTAGGTGGGTCTCAAATTTCTATAAAGGAAGGGAAGATGAGGAAGAAGGGATGAGCGGTTGGCGTAGCGTTGACTGGCAGGATTGGCTAACTTGACCGATTACTTGTGAGGAGTTGGGTTTTCTCATTTCGGATTGGAGTGGTAGCTCAGCCTTGCGGCGAGCTGAAGCTAGACTTATCTTATGGATCTTGTGCCAACCGAGGGCTAGGAAATGATACCTAGAGATTGGGTGGGAAGTGGAATTCTTAGTCTCGGCCGATTGACTGTAAGCGGGAGAGCCGGTAGCGGAAATTATTTCGAGGCCGGGCGTCATCGAGTGACGTTAAAGGAGCAACGGTCTGCTCATGTGTTTAGTAGAGTAGACGGCCTAGTTATTTACTTCAACGATTATAATTGTATTATAATTAAAGATGTTACTTGAACGTCGCGTGGATTTTGTATGGTTACCGTGATATTGTTCTAGAAATTTTTGTTTGGGTAAGATGTTCTGAACTGTTGGTTCTAGTGATCTCGTTTGTTGGTCATGTTATGGAATTAAAACTATGAATGGAAATCCACTCTGGCAAATCATTTTATAACTTATTGGCATCTTGTTTTGTATCTTCTGGCAAATCGTTTTTAACTTATTGTCATCTCTCTTCTGGCAATTCGTTTTATGACTTTCTGGCAAATCGTTTTTAACTTATTGTCATCTCTCTTATGGCAATTTGTTTTATGATGACTTTTCACGGCAAATCGTTTTTAACTAGCATCCTTATCTCTTCGGCAATTTGTTTTATGATAGCCGGAAAATCGTTTTTAACTTATTGTCATCTCTCTTATGGCAATTTGTTTTGTTATACGGAAAATCGTTTTAGCTACGGTCATCTCTCTTACGGCAATTCGTTTATGACCTTCGGCAAATCGTTTTTTAACTTCTTGTCATCTCTCTTCCACGGCATTTACATTTTGTTTCTTACAGTGGGCATTTTCACAGTGGGCATTTCGTTTTATTAACTTACAGTGGGCATTTCATTTTATTAACTTACCGGTGGAGCATTTAGTTTTATTAACTACGATTGGGCATTTTGTTTTATTATCTTACCAGTGGGCATTTCGTTTTATCATCTTACTAGTGGGCATTTTTACAGTGGGCATTTGTTTTATTAACTTACCAGTGGGCATTTCATTTTATTATCTTACCGGTGGGCATTTTTACAGTGGGCATTTCTTTTTATTAACTTACCAGTGGGCATTTAGTTTTATTAACTTACGGTGTTTTCGTTTTATTATCTTACGGTGGGCATTTTATAGTGGGCATTTCGTTTTATTAACTTACAATGGGCATTCATTTTATTAACTTACCAGTGGGCATTTCGTTTTATTAACTTACCAGTGGGCATTTCTTTTTATTAACTTACCAGTGGGCATTTTTACAGTGGGAATTTCTACAGTGGGAATTGTTTCACGATTGGGTCTCTAGATAAGGACAACATTCTTGTCTGATCCTCTTTTCATTTTTATCCAGCAAGTGGGCCTCTTTGATTGTCTAGTTTAATATTTCATACATCTAAATCCGTGCACTGCAACTTAGATCTATTTAAATTTCATAAATGATGTACAGAGTAATCCTTTTGCACACCGACGGTAAACGTTTGGGCAATAAGTTGTTCCCTAAATTTTAGACTTTAAACTGTTGAATAATCCCTTTCTGATGTCATTAAAGTCATTATTAGAGTTAGAACTAGCTGGCCATCCTTTAAAACTAGCACAATCCCTTATTCACTAACCTGCCTCATCATCCTTACCAGCGTTGAGTATGTGTTTCATTCAGATTAATATTCCGTTTTCATTCATGGCGGTCGAGAACCCTCTTTATCATTAAGTTTATCTATTGTTAGTTACTGCAATGTTTTTGAATTGAAATGATATGGTTATTTAATTGTTCATTAATTTTCGTTTAGTTAACTGTTATATAACTACAATGTTGTTTAAATTGCATTATTAATTATTTTACCAACAAAGCTTTGTAATATCAATGCAAGGATGGTAGCGTGTATAGTAACATTATTGCAGTTAGTTGTTTTAATTGCCTTGCTTGATAATATGAATGTGAGGATGTAGTCACTAAGGCATTGAAATTGCAGTTTAGTTGTTTTATGGCCAGGCTTTTTGTAATATAAAATATAATAAGGCTATCATGATATCAATGTAAGGTTGTCATCATTATGAAACCTTATTGTAATTTTCAATATTGAAATGTCCTTGATTTAAGCACAATAAGTTACTTGAGTAGTAAATGGGGATCACATTTAATCGAATTTACATACTTAGGGTCGGGTTGGTAACTCGTCGACTAACGAAATCTAAACGAAGCAATGATTTGTACTTGTTCCAATTGAGTCGTAGGTAATGATGAGTCATAACTAATGGTTGGTTATTGTCAGTCCTGCGGACTTGTGCGTCTGTAGAGTTAGTGGTTGTCTTAGTTGTTGTTGTACTTGGATGAGATCATTCTATTGCTTGGTTTGCTTGTGTCAGTCGGGATGTAGACACCTCCACGTAACCTAGTATATAAGTCTGTGTGTGATTATTTTGTGTAAAGAATCATGTGCCGTATCCAAGCCGGACCCTTTAAAGGCGGGGTTCCCTCTTAGACACACCTAAAAGATTTATTTTTCTTCCTGAGCAGTCGGCCAGGGCCTATCTGACCTTCTCTCTCGGAGCAGAGAACTAAGATTAAATGCCCTGCTTTCACATTGTAGGAAATAGTAAAATCTACTACTATGGATTCTTCATATGTGTTCGTACGATACATAACCCAGTATGTCGTTAACTTCCCTTATGTTTTCTTGTTGTGCGCCTTATGTTTATGGACGTTTATTGCTTGATGTTACTGTTGTATGTCATTATGTCGTCTTGTTGTGTTCATCTTGCTTGCGTCTTGTTCGTAGTCGGGTTACTGGTTTCTGGCTTGTTCGACCGAGAGCCCTGTCGACCTTCTCTCTCTCAGGGCTTGAGGGGACTAAGTTAAGCAGCCCTCTTTCAAATGTGGAAATAGTAAAATCTATTGTTATTGATTCTTCCTTATGTCTATGTCGTTTATATTCTTGAAGTTACTTGTTGTCTTATGTCCTCTTGTTGTGATCATAGTGGTTGCATCTTGTTTTGAGTGATGGTGGTGGTGACGTAGAGTCAAGTGTGTCGTTTCCTTTTTACATGCCCTTTACACCTTAAACAAAAAAATAAAAAATTGCACCTGTTCTGAGAGTTGTTGTCATAACGAGGGAGTTGTTACATCACAAACTACGAAAATTGCCATCCCTTTTCTTTTTCCCTGTTCTTTCCTTCTGCAGTTTACTTACTCGTTTTTCAAAAGTGTCTAGGTGCGTGAGTTGGCACATTCATGTCTTCAGATCTCCAGCGGTACTTTTATATCACCATCATGACCAACCGCTTCCCTGTTTCTTATTGAACAAACTTTGGATCGGGTTCCGGATAGGAGGGTTCAACATTGCGTTTCCATTGTTTCATCACCTACAAACAACACTCTGACTTCCACTATCTACAAATTATCAAACAAATTGCCCTTTATCTCATTTTTTAGCACCTTTTCTTAATCGATGAACTTAGCAAATTAATCTCCTGGAATAATTAGAAATAAAAGAATATATACTATCGGCGAAGTCCAGTGGAACTATCATATCAACAAGAGGAAATTAAAACTCAAATTCATCGTTGTTATACTTACGATGAAGCCGGCGATTTCATCTTTACTTAAACATCCCAAATTGATTTTCTTGTATCTTTTCAACGCTTCTCTTATACAAACAGATCCTGGAAACTATAGGCGTAATAAATTTGTGTCTATTCCTTGATTGAAGAACTTGTTCACATGTTTAATTCACTTCATAGTTACTATTAAGACCATCAATGGGGCCTTCTTACACCAATTCAGCTTGAAAATTTCCATCCCCTTTATTTTTCCCTCTACTTTCCCTTTTTGGTTGCCACTTTCGTTTTTTCAGAAAATGTCTAGGTACATGAGTTGGCTTCAGTTCGTATTCCTTATTTCCACTTACTTTTATATCCCACTAGCTTCGCCCGACCGCTTCCACGTTTCATATAGACCAAACTTTTTGAATCACAGGTTCATGGATAAGTAGGTTCAACATTATTACTTCCATTGTTCTTCCACTTGCAAATAGCACTCAGACTTCCGCGGTCTACAAATTAACAAACAAATTCCCTTTATCTCATTTTTATCACTTTTCCTTGATAGATGAACTTAGCAAAATTAATCTCACGGAATAATTTGAAATAAAAGAATATATATATGCGAAGTCTAATGCAACTATCGCCTCAATGGGGACAGTAAAATTCATTTTGTTTTTTTATACTTCGCGATGAAGCTGATGGTACAATAACTTTACTTAACATCCCAAAATTGATTTTCTTGTAGATTTTCAATGCTTCTCTTATACAAAGCAGGATCCTAGAAACTATAAGCATGGCTAAGCTATATCTATTCCTTGGTTGAATAACATGCTCACATGTTTAATTCACTTCCTAGTTACTATTAATACCATCAATGGGGCTTTCTTAAACCAATTCCCACTTTCAGAAAATTTCCATCCTTTATTTTTCCCTCTTGCTTTCCCTTCACGGTTGCCTCATTTTGTAAAATTTCTAGGTGTGGAAGTTTGTGGATGCATGTGTTCAGGTTTCCAATTACTTTTATGTCACTAGCCCGACCAACCGCTTTCTTGTTTCATCTTGAAAAAATTGGACCGCGGGTTGGCGGATAAGCGATTTTTGAATGGAGTGGGTTCAACATTGCGTTTCCATTGTTAAATGGCACCGCAAACAGCTTACCGATGCTTATCACGATCTACAAATTAGCGACAAATTTTTCCTTTATCTGATTTTTCTTTCTCTTTTTTATTTGCTTGGTCCTTTTTTCAAATGTGTCATTTTTATGAATGTCTCCTGCTTTTATATATACATCACCGAAGTTTCTCAATATACAAATTGACCCTTGAAATCTGTCATTGTTTCCTATTTTGTGTTACGCATTGTGCATTCAATAGTTGGGGTAGATAAAATTTGACCATCAGACCCCTCCACGTCTCTTAGGTAGAGCTTGTGGCCTTGTTTTCAATCCCGCCAATATTTCCTATTCTGAGTATGTATAATTATTTTATATCACGAGTCAGACCAAATACTTGTCCATTGCATGCCAGCCCTATTACCATCATTCGATTCTAATAACTTTGCTCCAACATTGTTCTTCCATTGTTCCGCTACGATGCAAATAGCACCCAAATTCCACGATATACAAATTGATGGCCGAAATTTGTCATTGTGACATACAATTTGACCATCAACCCCTCGTCTCACAGGTATATCTTGTAACCATATTTTTGAAGCCACGACCACTTTCCGTACTTGTCCATTTCTTGGAATATTTTTCACGGGTTGGAGTGTGGACGAAATTTACAATGCTTAGTCTCTCTTCTCCATCACCGCCACATTCCTACTTCTTTATAGATATGAAATTATTAAGATTTAATGCTATTAGTTCATCGTGCAGAACCGTTAAGATTGTCATTAATATGCGGAAGGCCGGAGAAGATTTTTCATTAATGCAAATTAAACCAAGATTTGTAGAAAAGAATGTTATCCTTTCCAAGTATTCATTTCAAATTAAACCAAGATTTGTAGAAGAGTGTTATCCTTTCCAAGTATTCATTTCAAACATGATGAAATCTCTTTCGTGCGTGAACCGGTTGGCACCTTTACAAAATATCTAATTCTTAATCGCTCTTCGATGTCATCGCCACCTTCGCACTTTTTTCTAAATATGCAATTAGTAATCTTTAATGGTAACATCTCATTATGCATGAACGATGGAGATTTTCATTGATCAACAAAAAGTATCAAGGAGATCTTTCATTCATACGCATTAAACCAATATTTGCGGAAGATTATATTATCCCTCCCCAATTTTCATTTCAAACATCATCTGGAGTAGACAGAAATTTTTGTTAACTTATGGCAGCAGTTCCAAAACAGTCCTGTCCAGATACAGTAAAAACCTTTGGGCATGAGGGCAAGAGGTTCCATTATTCTAGGGAATATTCTTACTACTCATCTCCCTTCGCCCATGAGCAAAAAAGGAGATCATCCCTTGGTTCACCAAGAGATATATTTCAAGACAAAGAATTCCAAGGCAACCCTGCCTGCTCAAACAACCTGCCCACCTACATTGATGGCTAGCACAAAGGTTGATGCGATGGATTTCGAGCCAGAAGAACATTATCTAATGGACGATGATACGGAAATGGATGATGGAAGTGAAGAGACTATTCCCACTCCTGCACCCAAATTGAAATCAACCATAACAAGCGGCACTTCCCGGCTCAACGATGGCGGTCCTGACAACACCAAAAGAAGGGGTTTCAGAAAATAAACCAATGCTAAACACAATAGCCACTTTCCAGATCGAAAGTAGGAATTCCAGAGGTCCAAATTAGTCTGTCCTAGGCGGAAGTATTTCACTGCAAATAAATTATCTGTTGATAATCCCAGAGATATATTTCAATCCAAAAAATTATTCAATTGCGGGACCACTATCCTATTCTCTAGATACACAATTAACATATTAGGGAATGAGGAACAAAACTCCCACTGGTGCAAGGCATATTCCTACTAGTCATATCCTTCCACCCATAATGGACTAATTCGGGCCACTGGAATTGCTCGTGACACCTATGTCCCTTAAGTTTTTGACTGTGAGCAGGTGGTTTCTTCGTGTGTCCTAAATTTCAGTTTCAGGATATTATGTTTTCCCTACAACATTTTTCATCTTCTTCCTCATGGGAAGCTTGTGAGAACTATCAATTTTACCACAGGATTGTTGTTCGTTTGCTTCAAGCCAAGGATTTATTCCACTGCGGACCCACTCTTATGTTTCTTTCTCGGCTCAGATCTTCCGCAAAATATTGAGATCGAGGCACCGAACATTAATCCACCGAGGAGAAGACTACAATGATTTCCTAAAAAAAAGCATGGTAATCATTTTTGTATGCATGTTGAAGAGCATCTCAATGGCTCCTACATGTTGCAGATCTTGTTCTTGTATTTATGGAAAATATTTTTAATGTTTTGGCCCAAAGAACTCAGTCCAATTTCTAGGGATAGATATACAGTCCTCAGTATTCTTTTTTTTAGATGGATTTACTATTAAAAAAAATTCTTTGGAGTCTTGGTTGTTGCTTCTTTTCTCGATTTAACACCTTCTCATTGGCATAGTTTGATAGTCTCATAGTTCTTCGATATTGTATTTTCTTAAGTAATTTGTTCTAAAATGAATCATTTAACAATTAAATGACAATGCATTGTGTCGATCCATCAGGATTTTATGGAAACAAAAATGAATTTCAAACAGTTTCAAACCAACGTTTAATTCTATTTGTAATGCAGATATAACATAGCAAGACCAAATCATAATGTTGCAACACGATCGTCATTCTTGTTTCTAGACATGCAATTATTAAGCTTTAATGCTAACAACTCATCATGCAAGAAGTTTAATACTTAAGTTATATGTTATAGTCATGGAAGAATGTATCAAGAACACAATTAATCCCACAAGTTGCAATAAAATCTAATCTTCAACAAAGCATTTTCTCACAATTACTAGAAAATGATGGTTTTGCAACAATGAGGCTTTTTTGAAACCAATTCCCACTTACGAAAATTGCCCTCTGCCTTTCTATTTTCCCACGTTTGTATGTCGTGTAGTTTTTCTTTCTGGTTACTTAGTATTTTTTTCTGAAAATGTCTTGCTGCGTGAGTTGGCGGATTCACTCATTTCAACCGAGAGCTTCCCCTTTGTCTAAATTTCACTTTCCATTGTTTCGTGACCTGCAAACAACACTCCAGCTTCTGCGATATGCATATTTACTTGTGGACTCCCACATCATCCCCTCTTCCATGTTACACATTTTGCACTGAAATGTTACGATATATAAAATTTGACATTCGGGGCCTTACGTCTCCTCGGGAACCCTTGTCACCCTATTTTGAAGCCTGTGCAACCTCTTTCCACACTTTACCACTTCTTGAAATCTCTTTAGCGGATCGTCGAGTTTGCGGGTTGAGGAAATTTCCAATTTCTAGTTGTTGTTTCCTGTGCCCGCTACCTTCAGATTTCTTTCCAAGTATATGCAATATGTATACAACTTCTTCAGAAACATTCAAAAAATATCTTGCCAGGAAATGGAATATATATTATAGATTTGAATATATTGAACCTTCTTTTCCCTCTTCTATACTTAACCAAATTCTCATTTATTTTTCCCCTCTACTCTCTCTTTCTCATTACTTAGTCATTTTTTCGAAATGTCTCAATGCATGCATTGAACGAATCACAGGTTCTCATTTTCTCTCATTCTTTTATATCGTGACTCCGAACAACCACTATCCATTCGATGCCCAACCACTTTTCAAATCACGGATTCTCAGGCAGGCGAACTCTATATTTCACTTCCATTGTTGTGTGACCTGCAAACAACACCTGAACCTCTGCGATATACAAATTTACTATCGCAATCCCACATCACACCCTCTTTTGTGATACACAATTTGCACACAAAATTTTTGTAACCTGCAATTTGACCATTGGGTCCTCACGTCTTCTGGGGAACTATTGTCACCCCATTTTGAAGCCCCTGCATCTACTTTCCATATTTCACCATTTCTTGGAATCTCTTTCACTCTTCCAATTCCATACTTACCCGACTTTTTCACTTGCAGATTCCTGGACAGGTGGAGTGCAATTCTAGTGTTCCTTGACCTGCAAATAGCCCCCTGACTTCCATGATATATAAATTGACTTCCAGACTCCTACATCATCCCCTCTTCCGTGTTACACAGTATGCACTCCAAAGTTCTAATCAATACACTTTTACCATTGGGGCCTCACGTCTCCTCGAGAACCCTTATCAACCTATTTTCAAGCCCGTCCGACCGCTTTCCATGGCCATTTCTTGCAATATATTTCGTGGATCATTGGGTTGGCACGTTCAGACAATTTCCAATTCCTAGTCATTGTTTTTTGTACCTGCCACCTTCGCACTTATTTCCAAGTATATGCAATAAGTATATACCTTCTCCAGAAACATGCATAAAATATATTTCCAGGAAATGGGATATCTATTACAAATGTGAATATATTAACCCTTCTTTTATGTCTTCTATACTTAACCAAATTCACTTTTCTTTTTTCCATGTACTTTATCTTTTTTGTCACTTAGTCATTTTTC
>SNQJ01S0116743.1:0-20982 GCA_010110895.2 Picea sitchensis | reverse complement strand
TCCCTTATAATAATGATACCACTAAGATTACAAGTGTTCATAAATGTTTATGGAGGAAGATATGTGCTTTCGGGGCCCGAGATGGTCCAAATCCGCCAAATTTTGGGTGAGTCTCCCCTTGGTTGTTTGCAAACCTGAAAAAAATAGCAAGGTAATATAGGCAAAAGATGCCCAAAAATAGTTTGGAAGACCCTGCAAAATTATGTTAGATGATGTGCTAAAAAAAAATGTGAAAAAATCTAAGTAAAATTTACCGTAAACTAACTAAATGAAGCCTAATGAAACAAGAAAAGGGAGTATTTTCTTAATTATATGATTTGTTGTCCTAAAACAGTAAATAGTATCAAAAAAATTGTCCAAATTTAGAGTTAAATCTCTTAGAAAAAGAACTACTTATAGCCTTTTTAAATTTGAAGAAAGAAAGCTTGTTAAAAGTAAAATTTTCCTATGCTACATCTAGCCTTGAATTGAAATTTAGAAAGCACAAAAGTAGATCTAATTTATCTTATACATGCAAACTTAGATAGTATATTTGAAATTAAATTTAAATGCTTGCATGCAAATAAAAGGGTAGCCAAAGAATATTTCGATTTTGATGAGGTAGAGAAAGAGAAGACGAGCTTGCAACATGAAATTCCTTGAGCTATGGAGACCTCCGATGAATGGATGAGCGAATTGTTCTATAAAGAGATTGAATCTTGTGGGAGATTACACTCAAATCAACCACCACTTCAAGTATGAAGACCTGCAATCTTGATAAACTTTCATACAACTTGTTAAATATCAGCTTTCCCTACACATGAAGTCTAAATAGCATGCAATTAAACAAAATTAATATGGAAAACATTAACCGCATATGTAAAACAACAAAAATATCTTAATAAAAAAACTAGTTAAGAAGATATTTCCTATTAGGTAATAGCACCCTTAATAAGGCCAATTTGCTAATTGAAATACAAATAAACAAGATTCCCTCACAATATTAAACCAAGAACATCAAACATCCACACAATGCTACCATCCACCATGTGACCTCCAGAGTCTCTTGCTTTATTCAAATATGAAATTCTTACAAAAATATAGTACAATACTTCTCCCAAACTCCAACTAGTTCCCATTGGAGAGGTCTACTTGCATAAATAACAAAGTGGGAGCAATTCCCAAATCTAGAGGGTGCATATCCCAAGGTGAGAGAGACAAATGTATAATTAGATTGAATCCACCTGTCAAGAGAGGTGAGTTAACTCGCCTCAAGTGAGAGACGAAGAGGATGAGAGGTCACGACATTGACAAGGATAGGTGGTGACCTTCCTTGGGATTGTCACCCCTCTCATCAATGTTCCACATCTCTCTTGGAGTGCATGCCACTCTCTTGGGATCTCCACCAAGTCAAGACAAAACTCCCTCAACTCCCCCTAACTCATCCTCAAGTGCCACTATTTCCCAGTGAACAACCAGAGAGAGGGAGTTAACAAAAACATGTTTCCTAAAAAATTGGAATGATGATTTATTTTGATTTCATTCACCTTTTTCAAGAGAAAATGATTGTTTATTGAGTAAAACTCAATATTTACCCTCGAAAAGTTGATACTAAGGTAAACTGGGTATTCTATGTGTGAAAATGAATACCCCCAAGGAATATAATGCCTCATAGTACCACTTATTTAACTTAGGCATCAATTAAAATTAAAATATCTCGAAAATTAAAATATCTCGATTTTGCGGGAAATTTTGTGTTTGCATAAAACATTAAAAAACATAAGGGGTTCTTAGTGAATTTTGATGAGACTCTATGAGGATGAGTATAATGGTAATATAAATTAGAAAATAGACTTAGATAACCAAGCTAAGGCCTAACCATAAGTACACACTCCATCTTTGGAGGAAATGAGTGAGAAAACTCAAAAATTATTACTCCCTTAAAAAATTCAAGCAAGAAATAATTAATAACTAAAAAAACACTCTAGAGTAAATAATTAATAAGAATTTTACAAGTTCATCATGATAAATCCATATTATTAAAATTCCCCATGGGGGGTATGGAAATGCGGTATGAAGAAGAAGAAGAAGAAAATGAGGGGCCATAGTGGTCAACTAGACTTCTGAACTCTGAATTTGAACAAGAATATTGTTCAACTTTGGTGGTTCAACTTGAAAGTCAATCCTAGTGCAACTTGGTGGGTAACATTTGGTCCATATGGGGACGTGTGATTGATATTTAAGAAAGGAGAGCTTGTGAGAATCCAGAATCTGCAACCTACATAGCAAGTGTCTCACCAAAATAACATCAGTCACACATATATAGAAAACTGTTAATTAAGACCTAAGTTGCATGATATATATATATGTACAGGAAAGTAAAAAAGAAGAAATCAAGATAATATACAAGGAAGAAGTAAATATATGAAAGTAAAGTACAAAGGAGAAACTGTTGAAGCATCTTCCTTAACGAGTGCTAAGAAGTCGGACCACCTTGCATTATCTGCCTCTGGGAGCTCTTCCACATTTTCATCTTTTGGAAAGTGGGCTCTTCATGTAAATCTTTGCATATTGTATAATAAGGAGGATCCTTGTGCTTAATCATACTAGTAATTTCCATATGACTTGGAATTCTTTGATCTGGGTAAAGATCATTATTCTGCCATATGTCACTTGTCCAAGGTTGAAAAGTATTTATACTTGATTTATCTTCTTGGATCAAGTGATTTTACATGATGCTTAGTTGGTTGGCGTGGTTGGTTTCCATAGTATTGATCATTTCTGTTAATTCCTCCAAGGGGACAATAGAAGGTTTTTTATTTTCTGTGTACACTGCTTTCTTTTCTAGTTTATCTGTCTTTGAATAATCGCCAATGGTAAAGTCAGGTAGTTCAGATCTTCCCAAAGCTTGCATGTTTGACTCAATTTTATGGGGCTTGGGATTGAGCCTCCTTAAGGAAAGATGGTTATTTATCTCTGAGCTAATAATAAATTTCATCATTGAAAGCTCCCATATAGTAGATGAGGATAACATCATTTGGAGGTCTGATGGCATCTGGGAGATCGTGGATAAAATCATTAAAGCGTCTGTTGAACTCATTCATGGTCTCATTTTCTTCCTTTTTAATGGAATCGAGAGAATCTAACCAATGAAAATATTCATTTCTATCTCCCCATCTCTCTGAAAAGGAATGTATCAACCCTTGTGTGGTTTTAAACTTATAATCTTATAAATCATGAAACCAATCAAAAGCATATTCCTCAAGAGACAAGACAAGAAATTTCATTCATGAATATGTGCATCACACCACTTATTAATACACCGCCAAAAGGCTTTGATGTGAGAATTAGCGTTATCAACATTATAAAAAGCAGACAAGTTTTCAACAACTGCTTCAGGAAGTTCATGAGGATAACCAATTAGTTTTTAAAAATAAAGAGGATTATAAAATTCATCCATTTGATTATGACACTAAGAAAGAAAATCATATGTTGACTCAGATCCCATATCATCAAGGATCCTATGAGAAGAAAGTTTGGCTAGCCTCCTCCAAAAACCCTTCCAGATTCAAGGATGAAGCTAAGCAAACTGTGAGTTTCTTCTTGCATAATAATTTGTCAAACTATTTTGAAGTGGAGTCACCAGATGATAAAGTTTGTTTTGAATATAAAAGAAGCATCAAACAAACAAAAAAGGAAAAAAGGAAAACAAAAAATCATACTCATTTGTCAAACTATTTTGAAGTGGAGTCACTGTGATGATAAAGTCGGTTTGAATATAAAAGAAGCATCAAACAAACAAAAAGGAAAAAGGAAAACAAAAAATCATACTCCGTGATAGAAAGATTTATCCCCGACAACACCAAAAATGTTTTCTCCTTTATACACACATCGGGTAATGTTGAAGAAAACTTCAATCCACTCGATGTGTCCATGGGGGCAAGTCCTCTGAGTCACGTAAGTTGCCACCCCATCTCAACTCTCCTATATAAGGGAACTCTAATGGCCATGGGGTGAAGTCCCTAATAAAATAATCTGCCTGAGCCAATCTAGGTACAAAATGAAATTCCAGGAGCTTCATTGAAACAAGAGCAAGATACAAGCAACACTAAATTATCAGCATATAAGACACATCGAGGAATCTATTTATAACAAAGAAGCAAAGAATACAAGATACTTGCAATATAAATGATAATTCCAGTTAGATAAAAAAGTTCCCCGAAGGAATGATAAGAAAATACTAAAATGTAGATCAATGCCAATAATGTAGATATTGCAAGATGTATGTAATGATGTTGAAATAGATATTGTATTGCAAGTGCTCTTGTAAATGTCATTATGAGTTTGTTAGGTGGAGTGATTTTTGTGAGTGCAAGTCACTATGTGATATGTGTGCAAAGTGATGAAAATGAAATAAATCTAATCTATGTGTGGCCTCTTAGAGGCTATCCCTAAGATTGGATGTTGAACATGCAAAGGGTCCAAAGAGGGAGGACATCCCTCTAACTTCACACAAAGTTCAAGAGAATGCCAGAGGTCCAATGTTTTAGAAGAACTAAGTTCTAAGGCCTATATGATCTTTACTACAAACTCTCATGTTTCCAATTAAGCAATAGAAACCAAAAGATTGTCATATTGAACTATTCTACACTGACCAACCCCCATTTTGTATGAAAATTACTTCCAGAGATCGAGACTAAGTCAGATAGGAAGTGCGGTGAAATACTGTAACTGCAAGAGTATTCTATTTTTATTATTGATGTATTATCTATTAGGGGATCAATCCCTTTGTGGATTGATCATGTTTGTTATTTTTGTAATGATCATTAACTCACTTTATGGATTGGTCAAACCCTAATTGTAACATGCATAATAAGCAGTCGGCCCTAATTAATTAAAGTGGTTATAACCACCCAAAAGGAAAAGTCAGTCCTCGATAGTGAAAAAAGACACATCCTTTCAAAGACCGCATTGTATAATAAAGGGAGTTAGCCATTTGCTGGACTCCACCAATTGTCTATCAAAGTGCAAGTTTGGTGTTTCAGCTTGGATATTAGGCGAAGAGAGAGAGGCACATACTTGACAGAGGATTTCATGTATTGTTTGGTTCATTCTTCGGTATTGTATTGGCTATCTATATTAAGGAAGTTTTGTTGGATTTTCTCCATGAGGGTTTCCCAGATAAAATGATGTGTGTCCCTTGTGATTGTGCATTTCTCAGCGATCCTATCTATGATATGGTTACCTAGTGAATTGAAAGAAACTCAATAATAGCTTCTTAAACCTTAACACAGACGAGGTAAGTTGAAGAGAGCATCTTTCACAAGAAGAAAGAAAAACGTCACCATTGTCTATTACACATGAAAATTATGGATTTTTATTGAAGAGGATTTCAGCCCAAAAGTCATCTAAAAGTGCCCTCCTCAAGGAACCTTCAGTATCTTCAACACACCTTTTCAATGGATAGATATCTCCTGCAGTGAAACCCAGCCACCAATACCAAAAGTTCATGTTTACTAGGAAGCATCACCCTTTAAATCCAAGGGTCAAGTTTTGAGGGGGGAAATGGATTTACGTGTGAACTGATTGTACCAAAGATAATCGCTTCTACTACCGCATCTTAACTGATCATAATTTCAAAATTTGAAGTTTCAAAATTAGGAAGCCTCATAAAACCCTAAATTACAATTGCAGCCAAAATAAGCTGTTTCGTACCAGTAGTTTCAAGTATCATTGAAGTATGTTGTAGTACCAAATTTGGAGTCACCGGGTTCTTAAAGAGTTATAATTATTATCGCCGCACCAACGGTGCCACTCACAAAGAAATTCTATCGTAGGTATGTACTACATATGCTTCTAAATGGTTGCTTTTAAAGGGTATTTTATGAGAAGCGATCTCAATATAGATCTAGAAGGATCTCAAGATCCAACATCGCTCAAAGGAATAATGCAACCCAAGTTTACTATTCCAGGTGAATATGCATCTATTTGTTATGACACTATTATTTTGGATTTAGGTTGCATGTTGAAGTATGACTCATAATTAACTTTAATCAAAATCTAAGTCAAAGAATTAGATTGATTAAAGTTAAGATCATAGATTTTATTCTCAACCCAATCTTCTATCAAGATAGCATATTGTCCTAGTACAAAAGACAAAGTTGAAGAAAAGCACCAGCTACCTTGAGGAAGGAGACTTAAATGAAAAGAAAACACCATCATTCTCAGGACAAGGCTCCAGGTGCCATGTTTGATTAATTAAGTTGATAAGATCGAAAGCTGTACGACAAGTTGATAACTACCCCTTTATAAGTAAACACTATAGTTGAGACAGCAGTCTTTGCAAGAAAGACATACTTCTTGGCAGCATGTGGGCATATTGAGATAAATGCCTAATGTAACATATACAACTAACACCTCCTCCAGAAGAAACCTCGTGTTGATTCCAAAGCTACTATGAAGGAATGTTTACCGCAACACTAGAAGAGCGTTGATCTCATTTCATATTGTACTTCTTACTCTTGATCCTTTTCCGCATAAACAAAAATGAAAGCTCTAAAGGAGCTAATGCGGAAGATTATTTGTGCTATTCTTTATTATCAAAAGAGTATTATTCGTGCTATTGTTTTATCTATCATTATCAAAAGAGTATTATTCTCGTTGTTGTTTTGTTGACCTTTGTTTCAGGACACGGGTGATAACCCTGAGGAAACTACAGTGATGGTTGCAGGAGAAAACATATTATATGAGACATGAAGCAGACTATGTACATAGCCATATACATTCATGTACCAAAGAAGATGAAGAAGAAGTATCTTTTGAGATTCAGAGCATCTCATATGAATATTGATTGAAAGGAGCAGAAGGATCTAAAGATGACCGAACATTAGAACAAGAACCCACAATAAGAGAATTGTTCAAAGGTTAATGAAGCCAATTGACAGAAGTAAACTCGCTTGAATCGGAAGACGAGGTTTCATATTCAGACTTTGGTACCAACACCAAGTATACCCCTAGAAGTGAGATGATGAAGTCCTTGTAGACCTTGAAGAAATCGGTGCTAAGCCTAATCTCAGGAAGGATCGGATGAAGAGACAACTTCCAATACTAGACACGTGATGTCATGAGAATATCTAGGATCTAGCTCGTAAAACTTCTACTTAGATATGAAATATCCTGAAGATCTCTTGTTTCAAAGAATGCAGAAGAAAATGTACCGTAAAGACTAGGATATGGATTCTTCCGCAAGACTAGAAGAGAAGTCAGTAATGACATCTAAGATTGATGTATACAAATCAAGCATGTTACATATGTACAAAGCCTCATGTAAAATCCATGAGGATTCTAATAAGAGGGAGAAGACATACTCCTAGACAAGGAGACAGATAGTGCTTTGCAAAAAAACACATGGTTTGTGTAGATTATTGTATGATAACTCCGCATCGTGATTGGTACAATGTAACATTGTACTTGGCTTTGAATATTGAATACTATTATGCAAAAGACTCAAATCTAAAAAGCTGAAGAAGGCTCTATATGTATTGAAGCAAGCTCCTAGATCTTGATTTACGCTTTCCTCAAGAGCTCTGGATTTACCAAGAGTAAAGTTGATTCTAACCTTCATCCTGCTGCTATGAATGATGAGCCAGTTATGTTTTTGCTACTATATGTAGATGATGTATTCTTTAAAAGATGAATAAAATCTCATCCTGCATTACGTAAGATTCTCGCTACACAGTTTGATGGAAGACCTAAATGCATTATCTCTTAGGGTCTTAAAGCTTCATGCACTACAAAGAAGCAAGATTTTGTTTAAACCAAGGAAGTATGCAATTAAAATGTAGAGGCCTTGACATGTTGGAATTTAAATCCACGTACACACCCATGGAAACGAAGTTGAAGCCTGCAGATACCTTAACGTAATTGGTCGATGCTACTCTCCACGAGCAGATTATTGCTCAAGCAGATGACCATGAATACCGTGCTAGATATATGTTTTGCCTTGAGTCGCGATTCCGTAGAACCTAGGTGTGTTCACATTGTTGTTGCAAACATATGATGAGATACCTGGCAGTACATTGTATTTTAGTCTCTATTATACTAGAAATCATGACTTCAGTCTGAGTGGTTACACCGATTCAGTCTGATCCGAAGTGCTTCCCATAAAGAGCACTCGCATAACAGCCACCGGGTCATCCATGACTTCATGGAAGAGCAGGGAGCAATCCAACATTGCTCACAGCATGTAAGAAGATTATTTGCTGTTGTGTGTCTTAACGGCCAGAAGTCGGGTGGTTTCCTGGAGGTTGCTGATGATGTCTTTTTGATCTGGAGATGGAAGACATTGTGACTCTATGTGATAACCAAGTTGTATAAAGCTAATGGAGAACCATGTGTTCCATAATGAGTCAAAGCATTATAGATATTTGGTATCTCTTCATTCAGTTCCATCATGTTAGCAACGTTTTAACAAACAAAGTTGATGATGTGTTGATCAAACCTCTACCCCCTGCAAAGTTTCTGGAGCACTTTCGAAGAGGCTTGAGTAGTCTCGTGCGCTGACCTCTCCCTCGAAGGGGAGTAGTGCTGTGATGCCACCGTGCCGGATGATGAGCCATCCTGTTGTGGATGCTAACCCTCGTTGATGATGTGCCGTTCTAATGCTGGGATGTGTCGACTCGCAGCCAGATGATGCGTTCCATCCCTCGTTGTGATGATGTGTCATCCTCGTCAGGATGATGTGTCGCCTCGCGGTCAGGATGATGTGCGCGTCAGTGGATTACGTGTTTCATACCTTGGATGCCACCATGCTGATGATATCAGGTTGCCAAGATCGCATCGTGATTCCAACTTCATGTTGATGATATTGTGTTTCCAGCCTCGCGTTGTAATGCCAAATTCGGGTCGATGATGTGCTACCAGCCTCATGTTGTGATGCCAAAATCGTGCTATGATGTGTTTCGAGTCTCGTACTATGATGCTAGCCTCATGCTGAAGACTCTCAACCTAGTGTTGATGATGATGATGTTGTTATAGCCTCATGCAAGCTGTGATATTGTTGATGTCGATGTTGCTCCATCCTTCGTGTTGTGATACCGTTGATGCTGACGCTGTTCACCTTCGTGGTTGTGATATGGTTGTTGTTGATGTTGTATCTGCCTTAAGTTGTTATTGATGATGATGATATATTAGTCTTATACTCAATCCATGTTGATGCAGATGATGATGATGACACTACAGTTTCTTATTGAAGATGATGATGATGATGATGCCACTTCTTTTGTTGAAGATGATGATGATGATGCCACCAAATTTCAAAGATGATGATGATGATTGACATCTCAACTTTTACCTAAGATGATGATGATGATGCCAAAAATAATAATAGTGATGATAATGAAAATGATGATGATGATGTCACTTCAGCCTCTTCTTTACTGTAAGATGATGATGATGATGCCAATTTCTTTTAGCTTCTTGCTAAAGATGGTGATGATGTTATTTCATCTTTTTGAAGATGATGATGCCATTTTTAGACTCCTTCTAAAGAAGATGATGATATTACTTTAGCCTCTACACTAAAGATGATGATGATGTTACTTTAGCCTCATGCTAAAGAAGATCATGATATTACTTTAGCCTCTTGCCACTAAAGATGATGATGATGTTACTTTATCCTACGTGAGTCGAGGATGATAACGCTTACCCAGCTTCATGCCATGAACATGATGATGGGAAAAACCTTTGATGATTTATATATGTCACTGTTCCAAGATGTGTTGCTGATGATGTTTCTCTCTCCTCGAAGTTGTTGTAGAATTATACCCATGTTATGAGTGTTGGCGATATTGTAACCGCAGCTATATCTCTATTTTATTATTGATGAAGATTCATTGGATCAATCCCTTTGTGGATTGATCATGTTGGGCATTGTAAGTGACCAAATCCCTAGCTATGGATTGGCTTCTAAACCCTAATTGTAATATGCATAGTAAGAAGTCGACCCCCATAATTAATTAAAGTGGTTATAACCACCCAAAAGGAGAAGTCAACCATGCTGCTGAAAATACATGTCCTTTTAGCACCTGCTAGATTGTATAAATAGCGATGGCTAGCCATTTGTTCAAGCCACCTGGCCATATTCATCGAGACTTTCTCAGATTGTTTGGTTTTCATTCCTTCGGGTATCAGATGGCTATTCATATTACAGTTTTGTCAGTTTTCCGAGGGTTTCCAAGATAAATGATGTGTCTTGTGATTGCGGGGGCTTCTCGATCCTATCTATGTTATGGTTATCTAGTGAATTGAAAAGAAACTCTAATAATATCTTAAACCTTTAACAGAAGGGTCAAGAAAAATAATAGGGGAGTCGAGAATGGTTTATTTTCCAACTCTTGAAATACTTAAAATAAATTTAAATCAGTTAATCTAAAAATTGAAATTTACTCTACAAAATGAAATCTAACTATGTTAATCTAAGAAATTGAAATCTATTCTAAATGTTTTACGGTGGTTTGTGATGAATTATAAGGTTTATTTTAGCTTATGAACTTAGTGAAAATTGAGACATAATCCAAAATGCGAAAAATGCCAATCACACAAAAGGACACCAATCCCCCAAGGGGGATTAAGACTGGACACTATGTAGCCCACTGATTTTATTAATGAGGTTACAATATTATTTTGGTAATGCTTGTGGTCCCTTATAAGAACAATACCACTAAGCTTACAAGATTTTGTAAATGTTTATGAAGGAAGATATGTGTTTTTGGCGTCCCGGATGGTCGAAATCCTCCAACTTTAAGGCCTCCTCATTGTCTCCAACCTGCAAAAAAGAAAAATAATATAGGCAAAAGATGCCCAAAAAATATATTGAAATATTAATCTTACAAAATTATGTAGATGATAAAAAAAGTGAAAAAGGTATAAGTAAAATTTACACTAAACTAACTAAATGAAGCCTAATGAAACTAGAAATGAGAGATTTGTCTTAATGATATTATTTTATGTCCTACAACAGTAAATAGTATCAATAAGTTTTCCAAATATGGATTTAAATCTCTTAGAAAAAGAATTACTTCTATCCTTTTTAAATATGAAAAAAGGTTGTTAAAAGTAAACTTTCTTTTCCTCAGCCCTAGATATAGCCCCCAAATGAAACTTTGAAAGCAATAAAAGCAGATCTAACTTCATTCCTATAACTCCAAACCCTAGATAGTAGATTTGAAATTAAAGTTAAATGTTTGCATGCAAATAAAATGGTAACCAAAGAATATTTTGATTTTGATGAGGCAGAGAAAGAGGAAGAGAGCTAAAACATGAAATTGGGCTATGGAGTCCTCCAGTGAATGGATGAGGGACTTGTTCTAGAAATAGCTTGAAACTTGTGGGAGATTGCACTCAAATAAAGCCACCACTTCAAGTATGAAGACATGCAATCTTCATAAACTTGCATACAACTTGTTAAATATATGTGTTCTCTACACATGAATTCTAAATAGCATGCAGTTAAACAAAATTAACGTAAGTAAAATCATTAATAAAGTAAAAAATATCTTAATAAACAAAATAGTTAAGAAGATCTTTCCTATCGGGTGATAGAACCCTTATTAAAGTCAATTTACAAATTGAAATGCCAAATAAACAAGATACAATTACCTCACAATATTAAACCAAGAACATCAAAACTCCACACAATACTACCATCCACCACGAGCACCTCCAAAAGTCTCTTTGTTTCATTCAATTATAAAATGTTTATCTTGTTTACATTTAGAACATGTACGATATATTATTTTCAATTTATTATTTAAGTAAGAAATTTATAAAAATTAAATATCAACTTATCATTTTAGATTTTCACACCTTGGATTTAATATGAATAAAAAGAGACATACAACCCTATCATGAGGATATAAACTACGTTGTTAATATTTTCATTGTTTAATTTATGAACATGATGGAAATCCTCTTATGATTTCCACTATTTTGATGATAATAATAATAATTGCTTTTACTATGCATACAAAAATTGTCTCGAGAGGTTTTTGACAGCCTTCATGAGATTACATCGCCAAATGTTCTTTCATTGTTCTCCTTTTTCTTTGAGCAACTTATATTTAAATTTTCTACAAATTGATATTGTTATTGTATGGACAACTAAGTTGTAGATATGGTTGGAAACTAATTATACTTATTTGTTTTTTGCTTTTGTTTTTTATTTTAATTAAAGGATGTGATGTTTCCCCACTTTGATAAGATATTTGATCATTTTTCTAGAAGCACTACAATATCTTTTGAAACAAACAAATATATCATAAAATGGATGTGAAGAAAGTCAAGTTTAAACTAAAGATGTGTATCATAAACCACATTATTTTGTAGGTGTCCATGTATCATGAAAATTTCATGGGTATCAACTTATCATTTTTTAGATTTTCACTACACTCTTTGGATTTAATATAAATAAAAAGAGACATACAACCCTATCATGAGGATATAAACTATTGTGTTAAAATTTTCATTGCTTAATTTATGAAATAACATGATGGAAACTCTCTTATGATTTCCACCATTTTGATGACATAATACACACTGTTTTTATCATGCATACAAAAATTGTCCAGTGAGAGGTTTTTGACAGCCTTCATGAGATTATATCGCCAAATGTTCTTTCATTGTTCTCCTTTTTCTTTTAGCAACTTATATTTAAATTTTCTACAAATTGATATTGTTATTGCATGGACAACTAAGTTGTAGATATGGTTGGAAACCACTATACCTATTTGAGTTTTGTTTTTTATTTTAATTAAAGGATGTGATGTGTCCCCACTTAAATAAGATATTTGATCATTTTTGTATAAGCACTACAATATCTTTTGAGAAACAAACGAATATATCATAAAATGGATGTGAAGAAAGTCAAGTTTAAACTAAAGATGTGTATCATAAACCACATTATTTTGTAGGTGTCCATGTATCATGAAAATTTCATGGGTATCATAAACCACATTATTTTGTAAGTGTGCATGTATCATTTAGTGAAAATTATAAATTATGATGATTAAATTGAAGAATAAACTTATCAATGTTGTTGTCATGTATATAAAAAATTATTTGTTGAGAATTTTTTAGACTTTTCTGGTGGGCCATGAGATTACATCATCTCAATGTGAATATGGTCAGTCTTAACCACTTATCATCACCATCTTTCCATTGTGTTTTTTTTCTTTTGTAGACATATATTTAAATTCCTTTACAAATCAGTATTTTCCATTGTAAACAACTAATCCAAAGATTAAACATAATGTTCTTCACATTAAAAGGAAATTGTTGGTAAAGGGATGAAAACTAATTATATTTCTATACTTGTTAGTTTTTATTTTATTTTAATTAAAACCAATAAAATATATTTGATCAAACAAACAACTATATCATATAATAGTTTTGGAGAAAGGTAATTTATTTTAATTAAAATAATAAGATATATCACATCAGATATATTTGATCAAGCAAACAACTATATCATATAATAGTTTTGGAGAAAGGTAATTTATTTTAATTAAAATAATAAGATATATCACATCAACAAACAGTTTTGGAGAAAGGCAAATTCAAAGTGGATATAAGGGACATAGTTTTATCCTTATTCATATTATTTTGTATTTATCCATGTATCATTTCAATGAAGATTATAAATTATGATGAACAAATTAAAAAATGAATTTTATCAATACTAACTCAAAACACAAGAGTTTTGTATTATGTAATTTTTTTAATTAATTTATAATGTTTTTTTTATTTATTAATTTAAAAAAAAAAATTATTAATTTATTTATAATAAAAAAATAATAATTTATACATAATAAGAAAGTAATATATATCCATTTTATTAAAATATAAGATTTATTTTATTAATTAATTTATAATAAAAAATTATTTAATTTATACATAATAAGAAAATAATATCTATCCATTTTATTAGTTATTTATAGCAAATTTTCAATTTATACATAGTAAGGAAATAATACATATTCATTTTATTGATTATTTATAGAAAATTTTCTATTAATTAATTTATAATTTATAGAGAGTATGAAATATTATATGTGTGTGTTATTAGTCATTTATAACAATTTTCTATTAATCAAATTATAAATTATTTTATTAATCATTTCTAACCGCTTGGACATTTCCAACATCTATGAAACTAGTTTGTGAAGTTTGGGGAGGTTGGGAACTAGTAGAGAACTTACCTAATTGACTGTGAACTTTTTTGGGAACTTGGGAGTTTTTTGGGAGCTTCAACATCAAGGAAATAGAGAACTTTAAATTAAAATCATACTAAATTAAAATGTAAATATTTTTATGCCATTATTACAAATACATAATTTATTACAAATATTTTCATTATATTTATTCAAAATATCACTATAAAACTAAGACTAAACTACAAGTAAATATTATTTCAAAAATTAGTTAAGTAAAAACACTTAATAATACTCACTTTATAGTTGTGGATATGAAAAACTTTTAATGCATGTATGTTTTCCTTCAAGCCCAAACTAAACATGAAAGTCAAATAAATCAAACCTATCCATTGCAAGTTTTTGCTCCACTGTGTACTTGATATCAACCAACCATATCATTGATTTTTATTATATTTTCATATTAGAAGTGTAGTACTAGTTTACTTTTTCCAATAAAAGAAGAATAATGCTTCAAATTTATAAAGATGTTTAAAGTTTATATATGTAAAATTTAATTTTAAAAAGACGTTAAAATTGTGTATATGCATTTTCAATTGTGTTTCTCAATTTTAATGGAATATTTATGGATATTAAAGTTTCACTATTGTGTTAAATACTAATTTAATACTAATTTATGAATATTATCATGTGAGCTCAATACCTCAGAGCTTTGTATTCATACAGTTTTAAATCAATTTATAGCAATAAGACGAGTTCATTTTATTAATTATACATTGGGTAGCTTGTAATCCTCATTCTCTACTCTTCAATCTTCATGTTTCTGCACTTCATTTCATTTGCGTGGATAGGTGTGTAATTAGAAATAGATTGCAGATATTAAAGTTGAGAGGATCTTGTTTATTGACCCTCCATGAAGATACAAAGACTATTATAACAATGACCAGAAATTCAAATTTAAAAATAAAAATAAAAACAGTTAAATTGCAGGTATTAAAGTTAACAGTGGAGATAGTATAAGAAGATTAACATACTAATATAACAACAGCAGCAAGGAAGCCAGTTTTTTTACTAATATAACAACAACCAGAAATTCAAAAATTCAGTTTTAAAAGAAAAACAGTTAATTAAAAAGTAATGTTTGAATATCAAAGCTTGCAAATCACTAGCATTCCTCGTATTACCATAAACAACATATATGGAAAAATGCAGAACAGTGTACTCTGTCTGGGGATTAAGGTTGATACTAAAGGACTACTTTGATAGGTTTAGCAGATGAAATAGAGGTTTAGCAAATGAAATAGAATGTGTGTTTACAAGGGAGAATCTTGCTTCTGCCAGAGCCGAGATCAAATATTCAGAATAGTTAGAGTAGCATGAGAAGATGTGAGAGATGAGCAAAGTGTTGAGTCAAAAATAGTATTGATACATCCTTCTAATTTAGAAAAGCTTAGAAATTTTATATCCATCTTAAAGGTGAATGGTGATACTAAGAAAAGCGATAGTATAATGTTGATATTGAGAAATCAAAAAATTCTATATTGATTGAGAAAAAAAACATTGATTATTGTTTTTTAAAACTAAATTTGAGAGATGACAAGACAAAAAAAATCAAATCTAGAAAAAATGTTCCAAAATTAAGTGATTAGAAAGTTTGCAAAAATTGAAAATGATTACAGGGATCTGCTATGAAAAGAGATTGTGAACTACAAATCAAAGATCCTTGAAATAATTGCATAATCTGACAAGATGCATAAAGAGACTTTGAATGTGAACAAAAACTTCGCATAAAAAATTTATACCTTATGGAAAAAATGGAACCTTCATAAGGTTGTGACCATTTAGACGAGCTTTAGGGTAGAGCTTTATTTAGAAGTGTGTGGAAGCATTTTATGTACCTAAGTGGAGGACAGCACTATCTTCTACATATATCYTTTATCTTGGCATTATTACCTTTCAATGATGTTTATGTGGCTCTTAATCTCAATATTGGAGAATATCATAAAATATCATTTCCCARGTGATAAGGTTGATGGATTCTCTCGGAAAAAGGGAGTTTCTCTCTTAATTACTCTTGCTTCACGATTCTATCAAGATGGAGAAGTTGACCTTGTTTAGTTTGTTTTAGTTGTTGGAGTATTTGAGGTGCGATAAATTTTATTTTGGACAAATCAGTGGATGGAGTGTTTTTCATAATAAAAACAATGTTGGATTCTCTACTGCTAGTGGTATGGCATGCTAAAGCAAGGATCAAAGCCTAGATACTAGCATCGAATTGTTCTCAACAACAAAGTGTGTCTAGCATCGAATTGTTCTCAACAGTAAAGGACTACTTAGAAAATGTTGTGTTCTCTGTGCAAGTGAAATACAAGAGAACAGAAATATTAATTACAGCTAAAAAAATAGAGTTATACTACTTAGAGAATGTTGTGTTTTCTGTGCAAGTGAAATGCAAGAGAACAGAAATATTAATTACAGCTAAAAAATAGAGTCATTACAGCCAGATCTAAAAAAGATTAAGCAAGGTCGGTTTCGACTATTACCAAATCAAGGGTCCTGCGATCTCAGTAAAGAACCAATATCTGCTCGGATCCTGGGTGAAAATAAAGATTACCAGCGTGACAACAAAGTAGCAAGGATCAAAGCCTATACATTAGCATCTAATTGTTCTTAACAGTAAAGGACTACTTAGAGAATGTTGTGTTCTCTGTGCAAGTGAAATGCAAGAGAAAAAAACAGAGTCATTACAGCCAGATCTAAAAAAGACTAAGCAAGGTCGGTTTCGACAATTACCAAATCAAGGGTCCTGCGATCTCAGTAAAGAACCAATATCTACTCGGATCCTGGGTGAAAATAAAGATTAACAGCGTGACAACAAAGTAGCAAGGATCAAAGCCTAGACACTAGCATCGAATTGTTCTTAACAGTAAAGGACTACTTAGAGAATGTTGTGTTCTTTGTGCAAGTGAAATGCAAGAGAACAGAAATATTAATTATAGTTAAAAAAAAAAAACAGAGTCATTACAGCCAGATCTAAAAAAGACTAAGCAAAGTAGGTTTCGACAATTACCAAATCAAGGGTCCTGCGATCTCAATAAAGAACCAATATATGCTCGGATCCTGGCTAAAAAAAAAGATTACCAGTGTGACAACAAACTAGCAAGGATCAAAGCCTAGACACTAGCATCGAATTGTTCTTAACAGTAAAGGACTACTTAGAGAATGTTGTGTTCTCTGTGCAAGTGAAATGCAAGAGAAAAAAACAGAGTCATTACAGCCAGATCTAAAAAAGACTAAGCAAGGTCGGTTTCGACAATTACCAAATCAAGGGTCCTGCGAWCTCAGTAAAGAACCAATATCTRCTCGGATCCTGGGTGAAAATAAAGATTAMCAGCGTGACAACAAAGTAGCAAGGATCAAAGCCTAGACACTAGCATCGAATTGTTCTTAACAGTAAAGGACTACTTAGAGAATGTTGTGTTCTTTGTGCAAGTGAAATGCAAGAGAACAGAAATATTAATTATAGTTAAAAAAAAAAAAAACAGAGTCATTACAGCCAGATTAAAAAAGACTAAGCAAGGTAGGTTTCGACAATTACCAAATCAAGGGTCCTGCGATCTCAGTGAAGAACCAATATCTGCTCGGATCCTGGCTTAAAAAAAAATTAATAGCGTGACAACAAACTAGCAAGGATCAAAGCCTAGACACTAGCATCGAATTGTTCTCAACAGTAAAGGACTACTTAGAGAATGTTGTGTTCTTTGTGCAAGTGAAATGTGAAATGCAAGAGAACAGAAATATTAATTACAGTTAATAAAAAACAGAGTCATTACAGCCAGATCTAAAAAAGACTAAGCAAGGTCGGTTTCGACAATTACCAAATCAAGGGTCCTGCGATCTCAGTAAAGAACCAATATCAGCTCGGATCCTGGGTGAAAATAAAGATTACCACCATGACAACAAATCCATATCCACATATCTAAAATCCATCTCTCCGGACTGAATCCATATCTCCAGACTGAACCCTTTTATGATCTTCATTGTGATTTACTCTTTTGGCCACGTGACAGCATCCTTCTTGGACAGTGTTGTAGAGGGCATTTCGAGTAGGAACACCTTTCTCAGCTAACCCGTTATTTCTCTCCACACAAACATGAAAACCCTCTCGGAACTTTGAGGCTGAGAGGCACAATATTCCCCTCCATTACAATGCTTAGCAAGCTCGAGAGCCTAGAAATCGTGTAGATTTAAAAGGACATCAGACGCTTCAGTGATAATCTCTTATACGATTTGTTTGTAGAATTCGTCGGATCTATCACTTGCCCAGTTTTGTAGATCTGGGCGTTATTCAAGATTGAATCACACGAAGCATCGTGATTAATCTGGCTGGTTGTGAACAGTCACACGAAAATCCTCTGTTTATTGAAGAGTTCCTTCATGGGCGCCCTTCACATTTACCTTGCCTGCTTCACTTTCTTTTCTGTTTTTGCTTGTAATACTGTGGGACATTTACCTCGGCTGCTTCATTTTCTTCTCTGTTTTTTGCTTGTAACACCCATGTCCAGTCTAGAGTGGGATCAACAATGCACCGGGGAGACCAATCGATATAACAAAAATCATGAACAAGACTGTGGGACTGTGGAATGATGCATGGAAAAATGAACTAATATAACCAAGACTGTGGGACTCTCGAATTCATCTCTTCTCGATATTTCATCTTTATTTTTTTATTTTTGTTTTTTACGTTTTACTTTATTTTTCTAACTTGCTTTTAGTTTTTTACTTTTTCTGATGTTGCTTTTTGTTTTTTACATTTTATTTTTTTTTTGTTTTTTAAGTTTTACTTTATTTTCTGTCTTTGTCTTTATGGCTTTTCTGTTCAACGACTATATTTATGAGTTTTTTACGCTTTACTTTATTTCCTGTATTTATGGCGTTTCTGTTCAACAACTATATTTATTATGCTCAAACATGTTAATAGTAAAACACTTTAATAATGGACATAAAATGGTTTAGGAGACAAAAATTAAAGAAAGAACATTTTGATGGTTATTTATGAAAAAAATTATGTAGGAAAAATGTTTAAAGTGTAGTTTAGTAATTGGTAGTAATACTTTAGTTCATGTATAGAGAATATTAGTAAAAAAATTATAAAAATTTAAAAAACTATGAAAAAGTTTTATATAAAAAAAAATATTTAAAATGTAGTTTAGTAATTGGTGGTAATATTTTAATAAAAAAATTATAAAAATTAAAATATTATCACCAATTATTTAATAAAAAAATTATAAAAATTGAAAAAAAAATATTAATTAGTTTGAAAAAATCTTCAAAAAATACAATCAATATAAAAGTAAAAGACCTAGTTTTTTCTTATGTTTTGTGCTTTGAGTTATTAAACAATGATTCTTCTTTTTTTTAAATAATATCTTAAATAATGATTTTTTTTTTTAAATAATATCAATTTTGTATTTACAAATTCAAGTTTCTATCATTCCATTTAATTTTTGAATATAAAATTATTTTATTAATGATTCATTCTTTTTCCTACAAAATTTTGTTGACATTCTAATATCTTTTAATGATAAAACTATGTCTTAATTTATTGTCTAAATGGTATCTAAATGTTCCTAAATAATGGTGGTCCTTTTGAATGCCTTTATTATTTTATTTTAAGAGTTATTAGTTTTCGTGGTTGAAAATATTAAAAAAAATACATATTTCTTTATATTTTATGCAATTTTTGAAGATGATAAAAATATCTTCAAAAATGTATGATTTTTATATTTTATGCAATTTTTGAAGATTATAAAAATATGTAGAATTTAATTTATGTCATGTTCAAGATGTTTTCAAGATGTTTTTAGATTTTTCTTTTGATTATATTTGAAAATATTGTTTTAGCAGTTTTGTGTATTGCATTTAAAATTCCTCTAATTTGTTTATATATCCAAATAATTTCTAAAAAATTACTGGATGGAAAATTAGAAAGAATGACTCCATAGAAAATTTTATTAAAGATGAAACAAAAAGGATTATGCTTATAAGAAAGAAACAATATCTATAATTAATGAATAAGGAAATAATATAAAATAAAAGAAATTAATTATAATTTAAAAAATTTAATATTAAAAAGTCTTTTTTTTATTATTTTATTATTTTATCATTTTTAAAGTTATTTTAGCAATTTTAAAGTGATGTCTACTAGAATGGATACTATGGAATCAACATAAAGAATGGGAGCTACAAGAGAACTATGTGATGTGAGTGATGATGAATGAGATCAAGAATTCCTAAGTGAAAAAGTTGAAGAATCCCATCAAATTCTAATATAGGAGAGAGTTATAAGGGCCTTGAAAGATCTAAGAGGTGGAGCTAGGATGGAGACACCTAGCTACTCAATAATGTTGAATCTAGAAGAACTTATAGATTGGATAGGAAAAAAAGGATTTTTTTTCTTTTGACTTTGAGTAAATCTAAGACTCCAAGAGAATGAAGCCTACATGCATCACTTTAAAGTGTAAGACAAAGGATAATATTAGGGCTTAGGATGCAATGGATTCCAAGATGAAAGGAATGTTCCTACCTCTAATTATTCCTTGAATCTATTTACGGAGTTGCAAAACCTAAGAAAAAAGGAGATGATTGTGAAGGAACATTGAAGAGTTCTACAATATGTCTATTAGGTTTGAAAAAATAATGAAGTTGAAGAGGTCTTTGATAGATATATTAAAGATATCATATATGGTATCCATGATGAACTCATCATAGTGAGAATCTAGTATGCCATAGAGTC
>SNQJ01S0116742.1:29873-43396 GCA_010110895.2 Picea sitchensis | reverse complement strand
CCTCTTGGTGGGGCTAAATATCTCCTCACCCGCTTTTTTTGGATATATACTATTCAATCCAAGGATGAAGCCCTAAAGAAGTTCAAGGAATTTAAATCCTTGGCGGAAATTCACAGCAATCGCATGATCAAATCTATCAAGACTAATCATGGAGATAGGCACTTCGATGATGCCCTTCATTCATTTCATACATCTCATGGCATTATTTGGAAAAAACATGTCCCTCGACAAGATGAAGTAGGGCATAGAAAAAGTAGAACCATTATGGAAATGGCTTGTTGTATGTTGCATTCTCATTAGATGGAGCTTAAATTTTGGGCAAAAGCAATGTTTTGTGAAGCTCATATCATCAATCAAAGGCCTACTCGAGATGTTTGGGATATGACTCCTTTTAAGAAATGGTATGTTTACAAACCCTCTGTTGTGCATTTTAAAGTCTTTGGATCTTGTGCATGGACCCATATTTCCAAAGGAAAGCGCAACAAGTTACAACCTAAGAGCCAACACTACATCCTAGTGGGCTACAATAAAACTTCGAAGCCATATTGCTTTTATTATCCTTCCACCAATAAGATGATTGAAAGGAGAGATGTTGTCTTTGAAGAGGTTCTTTCCCGTGGTCCGTCGACATCTTACCCCACTCTAATATGTGGAAGATTCATCTCCAATTGTTTCAATCGATAATTCTCTTTCAAGACCTAATGATCCTTCTCCTTTTGGTGTTTTTGCTAGCACCTCCTCTACAATGACTCACTCAACAATCCATGATGAGGCCCATATTGATGACTTGTCTGGTACTACTAGCACTGAAGACTCTTCTACTCAAGTACCTCCCTCCAATCTCTTATCGATTGAGCTACCTCATCACAATGTCACTGCAGAACTTTCTGCTTCTACTTCCACACTAGCTAGGTCATGACCAATGCCTAAGTTGGCCACATCCACTCTATAGGACATTATTCCTCACCTTCCCCCTAAAGGAGAACTCAAACACTGACAAAGGCTCCCTATTTCACGAGCCTTTGTTACCAAGGTTGATGTTAATCCTGCTACTTTTAATTAGGCAAAAAACTCCGCCGAATGAAAGGATGTTATAACTTATGGCTGTCAAATACGTTGCTCTAATGAAAAATAAAACTTGGGATCTAGTCCCCTTACCCAAGGGTAAGAATCTAGTTGGTTGCAAGTGGGTGTATTAAACCAAGTGTGATGCAGATGGAATATTCTAGAAACATAAAACACAACTGGTTGCCAAAGGTTTCTCCTAGAAAGAAGGCATCAACTATTAGAGACATTTGCTCTAGTTGCTCGTATGGACTCCATTTGAATGATTCTATCTATAGCTGCTTCACTGACTTGGCAAGTTCATTAGATGGATGTCAAAAGTACTTTTCTCCATGGAGATCTTCAAGAAGAGATTTATATGCGGGAACCTTGCCCCTCATATGAGAAGATTCACAATTTCTTTATTAGTCGTGGCTTCACTCACTACAAGTTTGAGCATGATCTTTACATTCGCCATCATGATGACCAAACTCTTATTGTTGTGCCATATGTGGATGATCTCCTTTTGACTAGTGACTCCACATCCATAATCAATGATTTGAAGCAGTAGCTCAAGGACTCATTTGAGATGACCGATTTAGGGTTGCTTCGTTCCTTTTTGGGGCTTCAAATTTCTTAGACCTCTATTGAGATTTCTCTTTCTCAACCACAGTACACCTTGGATCTCTTGCAACGCTTTGGTATGCAACACTACAAGTCAATTGGTATTGCCATTGCTTTCGAGATGAAGTGTCATGCCAAGTGCCCTTCACCCTTGTTTGATGCATCTATTTCTTAATCTATAGTCAATTGTTTACTTTATCTTACTCATACTCGGCCAGATATCTCCTTTGCAGTCAGTATGTCTACCCACTACGTGCAGGAACCTCATGAGAGTCATTGACAGGTCACCAAGCAAATTCTATGTTATCTTAGGGACACCACTCACATGGGCATTCTCTACACAGCAATTGAAAACATCCATCTTCTTTCCTTTTCTGGCATCAACTAGGCAAGTGATCTTGATGAGCAACACTCCACCCCATTGTATTTGTTCCACATTGGTTTTGGATCAATTAGTTGGTATTCCAAGAAGCAACAGGGGGTAGGGCTCTCCTCTACTAAAGTCGAATATCCTAGTGTAGTTCATGCAAGAAAGTATCTTTCCTAGATGTGAATGTTCCTTGGTAAGCTAAATCTTGCTCAACATAGTTCTTTCATCCTATTTTGTGAGAGAGTACTACTGAGCTTATTTGTAATCCAGTGAATCATCAAAAGTCCAAATACATTGAGATTTCAATGCATTACATTTGGCATCTCCATGCTCAAGGAAAGCTTGTGCCAATCTTTGTTCATTCCACAAATTAGCTTGCAAATATCTTCACTAGATCTCTTCCAAAGCCCACATTCATTCATCTATGAACACATATCAATGTATGTGAGCTTCCATTAAGGGGGAAACATGGTGTATTATAATATCGTCTCACATGGCTCCTTATTCAAATGAAGTGGGGGTGTTGAGAATATGTGTGTAATCTTCAGTTGTGGCCATGTGTGTAGCATACCCATAAATAGAATATGATTAGTATACTAGGACAACTAGGATAGGAAGAATACGAGCAACAAAATTCATTTATGCTCTCTTTGGCATTTTGGGGTCATGCCTTCTCTGTAAAGCCCCTTGAGAATCAGTAGTTATGTGAACATTCTCAAGTCTTTTGTAATAAACTAGGATTGAAGACATTTTGTAGCATGTGATAGGGATGTGCAGTTTTTGATCCATCCTATAACGAACAACCATCCCTTCAATTCACCTTGCAAGTACAAATTCAACAAGATGTTAGAGATTTGGCATCTTTCTCTCACCAACAATGCATGAAAGATTACAATTTGTGAGGAGAGACTTGGAGGCCATGTACCTTGTACTATCTTGTTTGAACACCATTCATCATTTGGGGCAAGAGCAATGGTGTAAGCAGAGTTATATTGTTTTGATAGTGGCACTTCCACATGTTTGGAGGCATGGTTACATGGCTTACAACACCATTTCTTGCTTCATTGATGGAGTGCCTTGTTCTTAGGTTGAACCAGTGGCCCCTTCAGGGTAACTACCTATAGAGACACAATCATCCGAGTGTGATGATGTTGCTTTGATGAGATCTCTTGCTCATCCCCTCAGATTCAGAACTATTCTCCCACTTCTTTCGATCAGACACATACATGAGTTCTTTCAAACAGCTCTACCATGGTATATAAACTCTTATGCCTCACATCTCAGATCATATGTGCACTTACAGATGATACTTCATGATGATATTTACTTCAGTTAATGTGCTATGATTTCATGTGTGAGTTTCTTGCTTAGACATGGTGTGATGTTTTCTAACCTTGTCATGAAAGTGATAAACAATGGGTATGAACTGATTCTTAATTTTTCGTAACCCAACACCGACAAATAATTCCAAATAAAATTGATTTATTGAATAAAAGCACAGCTGAGTTATTTAACGAAACATACAGCGAAAGCATATAAAATGGAAACCACACATATTGCACAAGAGATTTCTGGGTAAATAACCCCTAGAAAAACCCCGAAGGGAAAACCAATTATGTGAGATTTATTATTATTAATCTGGGCTCCCTTCCTGGGATAATGGCCCACCTTAGGAATACAAAACAGCAGATAGCCAAGCCCTACAAACCTCAAGATCAGTCCTTCGATCTTCTTGGTCGGTTACTATCTCCCTTGCTGCCCCTTTCCTCAACCCCTTCCCTACACACTTGGATGAATGTCCTTCTCCACCCAATCAATGAGCTCACTCTCTCACTTTGTGTATCTATGTGTATTGCATCCTCTCACATAGGCTTCCTTTTATAACCTTGAGATTACCCTAAATCCAAAACCCTAGATCTCTAAAGTGATCAAGGGTTGAGATTAAATCTCACCTTCACTTTAGATCTAATGGCTAGGACTTAATTTAATTACTAATACCAAATATTTAGGCATTTAATTAAATTAAACTCACTTTATTACAAAAGTACATTCACTTTATTAATCACTTAATAAAGTGAATTTCCTAAGGTTCTGAGAGGCATTACAGATGACCTCTACATGCTAGACACCAAGCCAATGTGGAAGTACTTGTCTGATGCTAAATACATCAACACTGATAACTCCTTTTAACAATAAACACTTTATTATTTTGTCTCTTATACCATGGGGGGACATAATTGTCCTTAGAAAAGTGTGTCATGACCTAGGCCACATAGTACTACTAGTGTTTTGAGTTGAGCAGCATAGCATACCCCATATCCTAACTATGCCTAACAATTTTCCATTTTTTCCCTTTCGTTTCCATTTTGTTCATAAAAAATACATTTCTTGCTTATGATTTGACTTATCACATGTCATCCAGCAAGGTCTAATGAAGAAATTGAAGAAAAATGCAAGCCTAAGTCAAATAAAGTCAAAATGGCTAGAGGAAAGAGCCAAAATGAAAAAGAAAAGAAAAATAATAGGCTAGAGCTATGCCACTTCATTAAAAAAGGCCCACCCCTTAAAGTCCTATACTAAAAATGCATTATCTAAAGAAAAGGACTAAGAAAAAAAGATAAAGAAAAGGGGTAAATAAAGTTTCTGAAATGGTAACTCTAAGCAAAGCTCCCTCTCAAAGGCTTTATGATGTATAAAATGAAGATTCCTAGCTTTAAAATAGCTATTCGGACCAGTTTATAAACCTTACTCATTAAAAAATGACTTTGAGGGTCAAAGCATAAATTTTCCCCTTCCTTTTCCATTAATTATTCATCATGTACCCATCTCTAACCAAGTTATCATGTAAGCATTAACACACTTGATAGGGGTAAGGTTGTCCTACCATGGTAGAGGAAAATGTATAAAATTAACTAATGTTATGAGGTTGTTAGAGGGAATTATTAGATGTGATTTACCTAATGACTTGAGTTTGAAGCTTGACTCATCATTATAAGTGGGGTGCCCTACATTGAAATCTGTGCATCATGCCTCGAGATCTATCATTGCCTCGAGACCCATGTACCTACATTGGGATCCATGTACCTTTTCTTGGGATTTGCAATAGCATAGTGGATGATGACGAGGATGCCACATCATCACAAAGGTGTCCACATCGGCATTATGTACACTTGGCATCACATGGAGTACATATGGACATGATATTGTGGTTATTACTTCATTTCTCTAGCACATATTGGGAACACCCCTCTTTCTTGAGCCTATTTCTCACACATGGGGACTCATGTTGTATTATTTTGAGCTACTTCCTCTTTTTCACACGTTTGAACACTCTTTGGGACATTTTCCTCTCTCACATGAGCCTCTAGATGCTTTTAGAAGGGGTGCACTAGTGTATTTCACCATGTCCACATGTGTGAAGCTTCCACAACCCTCTAGAAGGGACGCACTTTCTCTCTCTTAGTCTCACATGTGTGGATAGAGTTGGTACAGCTTTGATGAGTTAGTTAATGGGGCACTTGAGTTTTGACCTCATTTGACCCCACAAGTGTGAGAGTTGGTTATTTTCTTGTCATAAGGAAGGTGCACCACTTGTTCTCCATGCATGACCACACGTGTGAGAGTTAGTTAGACTTTATTCATTGAGATAAGGGCACCCCACCTTTGTGGAGTTGGTTATGATTAACACTTGTATTGAGCACATGGTTTCATTTAGCCCAAGGTATTGTGTTGATGGTATTGGAGACTTTTCTTCCTATAAAAGGAGGGCGCCTCCCTCATTTTTACTTGTTGGAAATAAAGTGGAGAGCATTTTTTGCCAACTGTGACTGTGTTCTAGTTGTTTCTTATGCAACATTTTAAAGTTTTATAAGAAGATAACAGAGTTCAGACCTTCAAAGAGGTAAAAGGCTATCACCAAGAGGGTTTCAAAGCCACTTCTGCCTAGTGACACCAACCATGATGTCGGTGTATACCAATCCATCAAACAGTCACAGTTTCATAGAGTGGCTACCAAACCTACTATCTTCCCCTATGCAGAGATCATCTCTTGGCTCATCAATGGGGCAAATATTGATAATCGCCTGATCAAAGACACCAACAACAAAGCTATTGCTTCATTTTAGACTTCAAGGTTAGAAGTCTGTTATAAATTTCCACTTGCTCAGATAGATCTCGACGACGAGTGGATGTTGCAATTTCCTCTACAGTGCAGGGACCTCATGAAGGGTTGGTGGGTGAACCCCAAATCCTTTAGAGCAAGAAGAATAGGAAGTCAAACAGAGTAGCAGTCCTCGACTCTTTTGTTTTGACAAGGCAAGGGGGAAGATTGTAAAGCAGTTGCATAAAAAAATGAAGCTACAGGAAGTCCCTAAACTCACGGTCACGACTAAAACCCCCTTTGATCGATGATACCAAAGGAAATCCCATTGCCACAGCATCCACAGGGGTTACATTTTCCCAAACATCAAAATTAAAAATCTGGAACATGACTAGAGAACTAGAGGAATATAAGCTAAGAATAAGGACATTGGAACAAGAGGTAGCTCACTATAAATGCAACATGTCCAGCCTACTAGAATTCAAAGCTTGTGCCTTTGAGTTACAAGATGAGCTCAACACAATCCAAAAGTAGATTTATACAAGTCTTAAAAAGTTCCAAGGCATTGCTACACAATTCCTTGCATTTTTAGAGAAGATCAAAAATAAAAAAGTGGTGTTATATGGAATTTGGCTCAGCATGGATGAGCAGAAGAAGTGGCAGATGGAAGAGAAGGCGCACTAGCATATCTACCAAAAATGACAGAAAAGGAAAACTAGTTGAATTATGCAACCTTGTCTAGTGGTCAAACAGCAAGTACAACACTAGAGAAGGATAACACAACCTCGGTAAACAATTGCAAGCAAATATACTTGGTTGCAGAGAAAGTTATAGAACGATGTCATTTGCCATCACTAGGAGATATGGGTGCACCTAGGCCCTGTTAACCCCTAGATTTTCACGCTTGAAAATCTTGAGGGTTAAGGGCCAGCATGCACTATTTTGGCTGGAATTCTGAGATTCTCTGAGAGTTTAGCACTTGTGGTTAGCAAAGGTTGGTTCCCATCAAAGGCAGGTATCTGATCGGTACATCGTCGTTTGGTTTAGAGTTAGAGTTGGCTTGGTTTCCCATGCATTTTGAGAGAGATGTCTACATACAGCAGGCATTGCTACTTTTTAGGAGACACGGTTTGAGTGGGTCTCTTGACAGTTTGGAGCAGTTCTGAGCATACAGGGAGAGCCCTTGCATGATTCTAGGCCTGATAGCACTTTTCCGGGCAACATGCAGGAAATTTCTATTTTTAGCAGTTGGGGCTCTAGGCCCCAAATTTAAATTTTGAGCACATATTGTGAATCCTTGCGACATTCTGAGTCTTTTGGATCTTTTCTGGGATGATTTGGCACAGTTTACTATTTTTAGCAAGTTGAGTACCCGGGCTCGCATGTCAATTCTGATTGCAGATTCGGATCCCTTACGGAAAAATGAGTTCAATGAGTATAAAGTCAAAGGCATTCAGACAACTTTCTATTCTTAGCAGTGTCTATTTTTAGACAGTGACATGTGGCGGTGTTCTCCTAGACTTCCTGGATGATGTGGACAGTTTCCTAAAATTTAGGAGTTGGATTCTATTTTTAGAAAGTTCTATATTTAGCAAGTACAGTCATCATCCATGCAGTGCCAAGTGGCACCCTCACAGGGGACATGTGGCAGATCTACAGAGTGATGTGGCATCCACCTAGCATAGGGCGCATTTTCCTAAGACTTGAGCATATAATCAATAAATTAATTGAGATAAGGGAGTCGCATAATTGGGCCTAAATTTACCGGTATATTCCTCTGTATAATCACCTCTCCACTTGCCATGCATCAACTCCATAAAATTCACCTTTAATTGAGTTTAAACTGCAATTTCCTAAAAAATAGGACAAAATTCCCCAATCAAGGCTTAATTTTCTTACTAATTTTTCCTCACTCGACATATCTTCACTTTCCATGCATTAATTTCCTCAAATTCCTCTTAATTTCCTTTAAACGCAAATGTCCTAAAATTTAGGAAAATCCCTAAAAAATAGGACGGATTTCCCCTTGGCTAAAACTCACTCATTACTTGGCCAAATTTAGCATTTAAACATGCGTTTAATTCCTAATTTATTCCACCATGCGTTAACTCTCCTATTCTTCACATGAGTTAACTCTCTTTCCATTCCCTCATGCGCATTAATTTCTAAATTTATCACTCACACTTATTCCCTCATGCGCATTAACTCCTATTTTATTCACACTCCTCAGCTATATATTGGATGCTTCACATTCATTATTGGTGGGTTCATTGTAGCAGCAACATAGTGTCTCTCTCATTCTCCTCTCTCTTCTTCTTTAGTCTAGTGGCTCTTCTCTGAGCAATGTAGTCATTGTACCGGTTGTAGGCTTGCCAAGTGTGTCACAATCAACTCTCTTGTAAGCTTGATCAATAAAGAAGTGTGTGTTTGTCTTCAAACCTCTTTTCTTGGCGGTACTATGGTAAATTTGTGATTTGATTTGTCATTTTCTGAACTGTTTATTGTGATTATTTCGATCCTTTGAATAGTTTTTTTGCCTCTTTTCCAGTCTATTATCATTGTGCTAACCATGTAGGTTCCCTCCAAGCAAAAATAATCACTTTTCCTCATCGTTTTGGGCCGTTTTTACATGCTGTCCAAGACAAACAGTTTGTTGTTTTTTGGTTTTTAACTCAGAAATCAGAATTTAGATCAGTAGTAAGGAGCTTCAGTGTGCTTAAGGACTCCCCCTAGAGGCTAGCAAGCACTAGCCCAAACGGAGAGGGTTTGGTTAGTGACAATTTGGGGCCTTACTCACTTAATTATCCTAGTTTTTACCGTTGTCTTAACACATATATCAACTCAAAATGGAGGGTAAAAATTTGTGCTAACAAATTGGCACCATTGTCAGGGAACGCCAGCCTTGGTAAACGACACTCGATGAGTCTTTTCTTTAATTATTTTATTTTTTCTAACTCACCTGGCGACTCCACAGGGGACTTACATAAGAAGATCTTTCGGTTTCGATTCCCTCACAACGTCTAGTTCCGAGCTTGAAAAAACCCTAACACCTTTTCTCAGAACAAGACTATTCCTTCACCAAGAACTCGTCTTGAATTTGGTAAGGGTATGAGTTCTTAGTTAAGTTCTTTTTTTCAACGAGCACTATGGTGAGTGTATCTTCAACCTTTTTATCTTTCCTTTTATTTCCATCTCGAGCTAGTAGTTGGGTGGCAGTTGTGTTTTATTCTATCTGAGATTAACAATAGGGATGCAGTTGTGAGACCACCAATAAGGTGGATATTTTCCGCCTTTGACCCACTAAATTTTGTTGCATTCCCAGATTATCCCCATGACTTACCTGCACATAAGTGGCTTAAACGCATACCTTTGTTTGCAAAGCAGTTGGGAGAATCAGTTGAGGAGCACTTAGATAATTTTTTACAAGTGGTGAGCGATTTTGAGGTGGAACATGAGGATGCGGTGATGAGGATGTTTGCGTCGACCCTCGAGGGGGAGGCACGAGCATGGTACAAATCTCTTCCAGATGCCTCAATTGATGGATGGGATTCATTCCAAGGGACGTTCATTGAGATATAGTCAGATAAACAAGATAATATTGTAGCCTATGAGTTTTCCTCGATCCATGTTCTATCAATGGTTGAACAGGAAATCCTTATGACTTCCCAAGAGTTGCAAGGAATGTTAGCTATTCTAAAAAACTATGATGGAAATAATGCATCTTCTTTTGTTAAAGTTGCCCATAGACTACAGGAACTTTTTGATATGATAGAGGAATGCTACAATAGAGACATACCAGCTCCTCTCCTTCCAATAGTTCACGCCTTGCAAGGAAAATTGGCAGCTATAGAAGAGAACCTGTCATGTTGTCAAATTTCAAGAGAAGAACAGGTGGACGATGATTCAGGCTTCGATGATCTGAAACCCATAGTTGCACCATTTGAGTCATAGGCATAGTTCAAAGAAGATAAAGATGAAGATTTGAATACTCAAGAGTGTTCATTGGTTCCTCCCAGTAGTGAAGATGAAAAATTTCAAGAGGATGAAAGTTTCAAGAGGAGGAACCACAGGTAAACCAAGTAGAGGTCAGTGAACAAAGGATTTCATTTGTGCCCATCCTAGTAGAGGCTTCATCCTTACCTATCACAACAATGGTTCAGGAACCATTTGATCATATACCATTACAGCAGGAGGAGCCACTTTTGGTTCAACTAGATGATGGTGTCCCTTACACTCTACCTACAGTCCAGAAACTAGATCTTGTTTTTCAGGGTCCTGAAATTCATTAGAGCTTGGATATCAGAGTTCGTCATGACCTGGTCAAGCTCAGGATGATGGAGGTATTTCAGCAGATAGATTCTAAGAGTTTTGGCTCTCATACATTCACGCTTCTTACTGTTGAAATAACATGTTCTAAATCCCAACCAATAGCCTCCAATCAACTAGCAACCTTCAGCTATGCCTTCACTAGCAAATACATCAAGGTAGCTTTGGGTTATATGAGATTTCATGGTTGGTCCCCCTAGAAGGTCAACTTTATTCACCTCTCTAGTCGAACTGATCATTTGGTTGCATGGCTTCATTCATCCTTTGAATATGATGATTTAATCATGGCAGCTTTGAGGTAAAAATTTTGGGTCTAGGGTAGTTGTCTTTCCTTTCTGCGTTGTCATTTCAGTATTTCCTTCTTGTTGATTATTTACAGTTTTAGGATAGCAATCTACATTTTCCTTGCAGTGTCTTTTCCCTTCGGTTATCTACTTCAATATTTGCATAAGTGTCGCTGATTTTTTGCCTAATTATATCAGCATGCGGTCATGTCTTGCATGTTTTTTCTTCCATGAATAAATGGTTGTCCACTAGTGTTTTTCCTGGGTGAAAATTTGAATGTCTATCTTATGCATGTCGAGCCTTTGTGTCTATCAATAGAGTGAGTCTGGATAGGGGTTCCATTTGTCATCATTCCCGAAGCATTGAGCCATTAGGATGGGTAGTTTGAGGAGACAGGAGAGTCTTGAGTCGTCTTATGTTTTGTCTCCTCATCTCTTATCATTGAGCCTTCTACTTTGAGTCAGTCACCCCCCCATCCAGCATAGGGATATGGTACCTGGTTCTTTCATCTTGATCTTCTTGAGTTATCACTTCGCGCTGAGGGAAGAGAGACATCATTTCTCTTCTTATCAGTAGGTCATCTTGTATTGACTTCGACACATTATCTACGGATGACCCAGAAGTAGAGCGCCTTGGTAGCCATTAGCCTTATTGGCAATTATCTCGCATCTAACAAGGCTGAGTATTATTGGGCCTTGATTAGATGATCATTGTCACTGTTCGACTTCAAAACATCTTTCACAATGACAGGTTGTGCTCGTACCTTAGGACCCATTGTCATTATTGGTGGTGTTCCTTCGCACTTGACAGGTGTTTACGTTATTGACATTTGATTAAGTGACTCTCTCTCGTGTCGACATCAGCACATTTACCACATGGAGGAGTGTACAATGGGTGGTAGCAGGTAGCGGATTTGGATGAGACCCCTTGTGTTTTAGTGTTTCAGTGGGAGGTTTATATTGATTTGACTACATGGCCCAATGGATTGGCTTTGGTATTGTTATCGTCCTTATACACACCTATTAATGTGGAGAAGTCTCCAACCCACTTGGTGTGTATAAGGACGGTAACATCTTTGGCGTCGTCGTCGAGGATAAGTCTCTTATCAATGGTTAATTGACAAACTCTAATTAATTCTTTAAAAACAAAGTAATAAAACTTTTCCTAAATTTTTTTAAATTGAGTTGTGTTATTCGACATTGCTTAGTCTCCAAGTGGCGACTCCCTTTGATAATTCTTTGAGGTATACTACTAGGAGCAATCCGCAAGGGTTGGTTTATTCCTTTCCTGAACCTGAAAAGGTGTATAGGAGGAGAATAAACAAACTTGCTCCTCATAGGCTACTTGAAAGTCTAGGAGAAGAAGCAATCTCTGATATCCATCTTTTGTTTGCACATAATAATCCTACAACAACTAATCCTACTTCAATTATGGGTGACCTACTAAGGCCATGTAACTTTGCAAAAATTCAAGGTTCTCCTCATGCTATTCCTGACAAAGTTATTGAGAAATCGCCTGCCTTTCAGGGAAACAATGTTGTTAGTGCCAGATCTCACATCTTGAATTTCGACTTATGTGTCAGTAAGTGGTGTAATGGTCACAATCATGAAGATGTCAAGATGACCCTCTTTGTGTATTCTCTTGAAGAGGATGTAGGTGAGTGGTTCTCAGAACAGGATCCTAACAAATTTAGCACCTTGGTTGAAATTCAAAAGGCCTTCAAAGAAAGATGGGGTGATCAGAAAGAGGATCGTCATTTGTTAGCTGCCTTTAGCACAAGTCAAAAGAAAGAAAATGAAACGATGGAAGAATTCAATAAGAAATTTAATGACTTGGTTAAAAGCCTCCTTACAACTATCAAGCCTCTTGATGCATCTATTTTAATTCATTATATGGAAGCCTTTGAGGGAGAAATCAGATATCAATTAAGGGATAAAGAACCACAAATTCTAAGGGATGCACAAAACTATGTTGTAAGGATAGATAAGAATATGCAAGATGCTAGGAAGTCAAATATTCCTGGTTTCTCAAGAGGAACTTCTTCCAAAACCTATGAGGAGAAGAAGAAGAAGGTTGAAAACCAAGAGTCTTCTAATGATGGCATTAAGGAGCTCACTCAACTAATCAAGAAAATGGAGATTAACCATGCTAATCAAATGAATGCCATGGAAAATAGGTTGATAGCCATGGAGACGGCTCAATCTAATAGATCCCATCATAAGCCAAATGATAAGTGGCCAAAGAGACCACCACCTCAAGATCAAAGGCCACCTAATCCTTTTGAGTCTACTAACTTGGTTGATCACCAAGCTATACCTTATTGTAGGCCTTGTGGGGAATTTCACAAAGAATCTACTTGCCCAATCTTCATTGAAATTTGTGGTGATGAAGGGTTCTCTAGATCAGAAAATGAACAAGTGAACATGTGTGGTCGAAAGTATAATGTTGGCATGAGTGAATGGATGGAATTAACTGAGTATGGTGAGGATGTAAATTGCATGAATGATGTAGTGGATAGAGCAACAAAAAAGTTTGGTCCAAAGCCTACTCCCAAGCAAGTATCAGATTTGGCCAAATATAAAGGCTTTGCTTACCAAAGAAATGGAACTAAAAATCAAGACAAACCTCAAGCAAATGTTCCTAAGGTACCTCCTCCCCTTCCTAAATCAATTGTTCCTACAAATACAGAATTGAATATTGACTTAGGGGGATGGTTGAATAATGCAAAAATGTTGGTCCCTGTAGCAGAAATTATGAAGATTCCATCTCAAAGGG
>SNQJ01S0116741.1:8268-18821 GCA_010110895.2 Picea sitchensis | reverse complement strand
TCGAATACTTTGACGGTGAGTGAGAGCCATCACTTAAGGAATGAGTAATGAGCTTATCACTCCATTCAAACGCAGTGATCCTTGTTGAAGATATTTGTCCTTCTTTGCCCACATGTCTGCTTCAACATTGAGAGCTTCCTTGACATGAAAGAAACGAATTTGCTCGAAGGAATGATCCAATCGTTTGATTTTCTTTATGAGGGAGACTAATTTGGCTTCTGACGGATTTCATTTATCAATTACAGTTTGGATTATAAACAACGAATCTCCTAGCACCATAGTTCACCTGATTCTATCCTTCTTTGCCAAGTTAAGACCACACCACAATGTAGGCTTCTGTCGGATTACTAGATATCATCCCCAATCCCCAAGCATAGTTAATGATTTAATTTCCTTTGGGATTCTAAATAATCCCCGCACCTACCACCCCTACTCATTCCTCTTTATTTTACTCAAATAATACTTTTTCATTTTGTTTTCATGAACCAACCCACATCTCTAAACCCTACATGATTGTCCACTTCTCTTTCCCAAACATCCATACATTCATAGTAGCTTCTACTACATATTAATCACATGCACCTTAATTAAGTCAAAATAGGGCAAAATTATGATATAGATGTAAATCCAAGCTCGATCGTTTAACCAAAATTTATCAAATAAAATGAGAAATATTCACATTGTTACTTTCCTCACTACCCTACCTTTTCATATTTCTTAAGATGGGCAACACAACTTCACATGGTAGGTATGACCTCATAGTTAGTCTTATTAGTCCCTGTCGAAGGCGTAGAGGGACTATAGCGATCGATAATTCGTTGACTTTATATTAGTTTGTCGTTTGACTACAAATTTTTGCATAATCTCTATTGTTCGAACTAGAGAACTAAAAACATTATTTTTTATATAATAAAAAAACCCTTATATGTCATGATCTCATTGGATAATAGATTTGAGGTCTTATTGCCAGCTTCGCTATTCCCAATGTTTTATATTTAGGCATATCCAAAGTTTTTATCATCTACGGTATTTTTGAATTTGTACTATTCATATTGAAATGTTTAGATATCCAAAGTTTTGAGCATGGATAGTCATTTTTTTATTAGTTGACTTCATATTACTTTGTCCTCTAAGTAAAAAAAAATTACATAGTCTCCATTGTTCGAACTATTGTTATTATTATTTATTTATTTATTTTCTTTATTATTGTGTACTTAGACATGCATTTTCATTATTGTGTACGTAAACAGGCCTGCCACACCGCATTCTTTCTTAAATGTTTTCACAATGCGAGACCCTTTCACGGTTCTGACAGCCTTAAGTTTTTACCTAACATGTCTCATAGCCTTCAATGTTTACTCAACATGCATGTTACAATATAGTTTCCTTCAATTTTTGGATGCAGTCTTGTCCGCAGTGAATTTGGGCAATATTGTTCTTCATTGGCATTACTGGTTCGCTGGTTGATGCTTGCTCGTTGGTTCGTTCGATGTTGCTTGGTGTTGTTTGATTCAACTTTGCAAAGTTGAGGTCCTGCAGTTGTAGTTGGACCTCTTGGTGCTTTCTCAATGGTTTGTTGTTTGTTGCTTGCTCTTGTTTGCTTCAACTTTGCAAGGTTGGGGTCCTGCATCCGTAGTTGGACCTATTGTTACAGTTTGCGTAGTTTGGAGCTGCACTTCTATCATTCCTCGTTCATGGGTAATTTTTGGTGCCATGGTTTTGTTCCTATTCCTTATTTGTTGTTTATTTTCATCTTGCAAGCAATAATTTTCAATACTAGGAATCCCTGGGTCAAAATCCTTTTGCATAACATCTTTTTGTGTGACTGCTACGACCAGAGAAACAGTCGCCTGATGTTGTCTTTTCCTTGGTCTTGAACGTCAATGTTCTATACATAACCCATCTCTATCGCAGCCATAGTGACATAAAAAAAAAATCGAATTTTTCTCCTCATTTTTTCTGGTCCTGAAAACCATACGTTTGGTGCATTTTTCCCAGTTTGTTCCCTTGCAAAATGTCTTGTTCCCCTTTGAATTTTGATGTTGGGCACAGAACCCACATCTATTGCAGCGACAGTGAAATATAAAAAAGGAAATCGAATGTTCTCCTCATATTTTATGTTCCTGGAAACCATACATTTGGTGCATTTTTTCCAGGTTATTCCCTTCCAATCACATATGCCAACTTCCACGTCCTAGATATCGTTCCATAGCTCTTTTGAAAATAGAAATGCAAAGGGGTTTAGAAAATAAATTCAGAGTTGTCATTGTGGAGCAAGCATCTGCTAGGACCTTGTGACAAGGCATGCTTTTATTCTCTGAATCAAAAACCTCGTCCACTTGTTGGTTTTATGTTGTTCTTTATGTCTTGCAAAACATCTTCTGCCACTAAAACACTTATAGGATGCACGCGTGGAATAGGTTCAAAAATGATATGCCTTGAATACTCGATCTTTGTGCTAAGAAAATTTATAGTGTTATTTCGTTTGGGTTATCTCTTCTGTTTGGTTAATTGTTCACTGTAAGTTTGTTTGTTTGTCATATGTTGTAGCGACTAGGGGGATTGAATTTGACAGGAAGAAGGTTGAAGGATACATAGCGGAATTGGTATGCAGTTCCACACTTATAGTTTTCTTTTTTCTTTTTTTCTCTATTTGCATATTATCTGAATATAGCTAAGAAACATCTTGAAAATCACAACTTAAGATATGAAGCAAGTAATAGATGTTGATTCCTATGAAATAGATACAGACTCCATTGTACATGATAGCATTGACCAGGTACTACATAGAAATGGGATTTTTAGATTGGATGCATTCTCGTATACTGTAGGAGATTGTCTCTTCGATGCATTTCAAGTTCTATTGCATTTCCATTATTCCTCGACCGACCTGCGCAATGGATTGATAGAGTATTTCTTGGGTTGTTTGGAAAATGGCGACGTTGAGGCATTGGAGTCGTATCAATATGAATTGGCATCTGATTTTCTTTTCCAGTTGCATGGAATACATGATGTCACTATGTATTTTTCAAATATGCGGTTGTCTACATATGCAATTATGCCTGCACATGAGAGGGGACTTTGGGGAGATACATTTTGTATATGGTGGTTGTCCAAGTGGTTGAATATATCAATTGGAATATGGTCATTGACAAGAAAAACAAGATATCTACTATTCACAGAACTGCATCTAGCAATCCATATTGCATCGTGTTTCATGATGACAATCTTGTCCGTGATCATTATGAACCACCACTCTATAGAAAATTATCCATATGAAATCTTGGAGGACCTCATATTTACTTGTCCCTCATTTGCAAAGACCTTGAATCGCATTGGAAACGAATTATGCATCATATACACTCCCATGGCTTGCACATAGCGACAAATATTGCATTTAGTTGTGGAGATAGTATGTTCAATGCAATTTTCTATTTGGTAGTAATAGATTTCGATGTGCAGTCGTTGCGGCTTTACACTGTACAATCCTTTTGCAATGCAATTATAGGCGGCAACCAAGAGGCTTTTAGTTGCTTGCATCAACACCTTTTACCATGTCTCCTAGAAAGTATGTCGGCAATTGGAAGTTGGCAACAATACCTTATAAACATGGCACTGCCATATGAGAATGGAAATGTAGAGGGTGGAAGATTTTGTTTGCAATGGCTATCTATCATATTCAGAGTAAATATCCAGGTTTGGTTGGCCCTGTCGGATGGTACTGTCCATTCCTACTGTATTGATTCAAACTAAAATCAAACAATTGACATCATCTCATTGAAAACAGATACACCACATATCTATTATCAACCTTTGATGAGAAATACTACTAGTTCAGGGTCCACTATCCATGCCACCCAAACTGCATCGAATTTGCATAAACGTCACATGTTATTTAATGAGAATGAAACTCGTCCCAGTTGTGATGAGGCCATACAGAGATTAAACAAAAAACGTAGACTAACTTATCACAACTTGAAAAAGGTCATATGTGAGAGAAAAAAATATGTTGGTAGTATAAGAAATACTACCAGTTCAGGATCCAGTGTCNTGCCACCCAAACCGCATCGAATGTGCATAAGCGTCGCATGTTATTTAATCAGAATGAAACTCATCCCAGTTGTCATGAGGTCATCCAGACCTTGAACAAAAAATGTAGAATAACTTATCACAACTTGAAAAAGGTCATACGTGAGAGAAAAAATACATTGGTACTCTTCCTTCTAGACGGAAACTCACATATCACAACCTTAAAAAAATTGTTCGTGCACAAAACAATCGCATTTTCACATTTTCGCATTTTCTGTTGAACACAAACATCACATGTCAAATAAAAAAGAGCATCACAGTTTGCATCATCGAGATGGTGAGGATGCAATGCTCATAATAAATGTCAATTCCACCTCCAACATGGCTTGTCAACAAGTGAAACTAGTTTCCAGTGCTAAGCATAAGTTAACCTACCACATCTTGAAAAATCATATATGTGAGAGAAACAGGTACGGCCACATATCCCACAATGGTCATGGTACTGACCGAGAGGAAAAAATCACATTTCATGGGCTAGAGCCAACACCATGCACTGCTAGCAATGAAAACCAGCAAACACTTTCTACGCATACTTGTCTAGGGAAGAAAGATGAAAAACAGATTTATATGAAACAAATTAAAGACACTTCTTCCATTGCATGTGCAATTTGTGATCAATTTAATTTCACAAAAAACACTAAGTCTTTCACGCCTGATTTGGAAGCAGAATACCTTGGCTTGACACTAAATGATAGAACATTTTCGAGTGGCAATATTTGTCTTCCATGCAAGATCACTTGAAAATGGAAAACTACCACACTTTGCAATGCCTGACCAAATAAGATGTAATACACCACTACCAGATGTAAGTACACTTACATAACTTGAAGAGAGACTTGTGTCTCTGCGAATTGCATTTGCACAAATCAGACACTGGGGCTATAAATGACCCCAAATGGGCTTAACAGGATCAATTATTAATGTGTCTATCCAACTAGATGTTGTACAAAAATCCTTGCCACAATTCATTAGCGATACAATGACAATTGTTGTAGCTCTCAAAAGACGCTTGCAATACAAAAATGCATACCAGATAGGTAAAGTGCGTGTGCATGTTGTCATGAAAGCATTAAAAGAATTATGTTCCAAGGCCCTATACAAAGCACAAAACATTTGTATAAATGAGAACTGGAACAGTGTTCTTGGAGAAGGGGATGACAGCTCTACACAAACTCTCGAGACTGCTAGTGAATTTGATACAAGCGATGAATCAGAGAATGAAATACCTGATGAAACATTGATGCATGGATTCACTGACTCACATCACATTCGTGACTTGCAAGACAAGATTGTTGAAATTGCACATGTTGAGGGGCAACGTCCACTTGGAATATTCAAGGACAAATTTGTTGAGGAAATGAACTTTCCAACATTGTTCTATGGATATCCACGTCCCAGTGACATTACAGAACAATTCAGCTACCATAAAATAGTTTGATGGGAACTACTACATTCAAGTGGTGACTTCTCCTGTCACATAACAAATTTGTTTTTCAAAACAATGCGCATAATAATTGAGCAAGTGTTGTCTTGCATGTGGGTGCGAATAAGAAAAGGCCAGCAACAAGGAAGAAATTTATTGGCCAAAGATGTCAGGTACAAAGCAAACCTAGAAAAATCTTGAAATCTGATATTGGATACATAAATTTCAAAAACATTCGCATCTCTCCTGACTATTTGCAACAAAATAAGAAAACTATTTTTGAAATGATCCAACAATTAGGACCGCCAAAAATTTTCATCACATTTACAAGTGTAGAGCATCGCTAGGATCCGTTGGTGGCTACGATGTCTGCATTGTATAGGAACAGGAACAGGAAAAAACAAACTGATACTTTGGAAAATGATGGCATTGACTACCTCATAAGAAAAGACCCAGTGGCATGTACTCGCTACTATAGACATAGAATAAATTCTTTGAGGCAATTGATATGCCATGATGAAACATTTTTCAGGAAAATATCGGACTACTTTTTTGTCATTGAGTTCCAGAATAAGGGGAGTGAGCATGACCACACACTATTGTGGATAGAGGGTGCATCGGTTTATGGAAATGACAACAACTCACAGATTGAGCAATTTGTGGAAAAATACATAACATGCAACACAGATCATTTGGATCCAGAACTTGCCAAAGTTCATAGACATTATCATATAAGAAGCTGTAAAAAACGAAAAAAAATTGCATTGCAGATACAACTTCCATGTGCCGCCAATGAGAACAACAAGAATCATAGAGCCACTTAGTTTAGAGGACAATGTTGTCATTGAGAAATCTAAATCCTTGTTCGCATTTCTAGAACAACGAGAATTTGATGAGTTAATGAGCTTCGACGACTTCTTGACAGAGATAAATCTAACATAAGATAAGTACATCCAAGCCAAAAAATGTACACTTAAACAACCAACAGTTTTCCTTAAAAGAAAACTTTCCCATATTTGGAACAACAGTTTCTCCAAAGACATGCCATTTATGTGGAATGCAAATACAGATGCGCAGTATATCCTCAATGCATATGATGTAGCATCATATTGTACCTCGTATATGACAAAGGTTGACAAATATATGACAAGTGCATTCAGAAGAATACGCAAATAACATGAAAGAAGTCATATTTATGCTATGCAAATGATACGTACGCTTGGAAATACATTACTTAATCTTCAACAAATGTCTACTCAACAAGCAGTCCACATTGCACTTTCTCTGCCCCTCAATTCTAGTTCAAGGAAATGTGTCTTCATAAACACATCTCCACTTGAGAAACACACATTTGTGCTTAAACCACCATCTTTGTTAGAACAAGAGCCTGACAATTCAGAGGACTTACTATGTCTCTCTATTATTGATTATTACCTCCAGTGTCCATCTCCTATTAAGCATATCTTCTTAACAGAGTTCGTATCGCATTACAAAAAAAATGGTACACCCATATCAAAAAGAAAAAAAACCCTTTGTTATACACTTTATCAAATACAACAAACATACTGACTATGAAAACTACTGTAGAGAAAAACTATTGTTATACGTTCTATTTGATCAAAATGAAAACACATTAAAACATAACTTCCCTACATGGGAAGCTACGTATATTTCCTATGAGACTATAGTACAAACCAATGAATCTAGATTTACATGCAATGTTGATCCAACATTGGGTGATCTAGAAAGTGTAGTTCATGAACTAGAAAACCCTGACAATGTTGATAAGACATTCACAAACCGTAAAACAACTAGAACACTCTGTGATTCCTATGACTTGCAATAAAATTTGCCTCGTCCTTGAGTAGGTGGCATTGAAAAACGTATCAATCTTGGCTTTCAAGTCACAAAACATCATTTCCTTATTGAAAATAACGAATACCACAGAGTTAGACGGTTGTTAAATCGAGAGCAGCAAACAATTCTAAAGGACATTGCAATTAAAAAACACTTGAACATGCACACTCCTGTGCACTTGTTCCTTACAAGCGGGGCGGGAACATGCAAGACATTCACAGCGAAAGAACTATTCCAAATTCTTATACGAATCTATGATTCAAACAATTCCTCTGATCCTATGAAACCAAAGGGGCTAATAGTTGCATACACAGAAAAAGTTGAATATAATGCAGGTGGAACAACAATCCACTCTGCATTTGTTATGCCCTTTAACAAGTCGCATTTTCTTCCACTCAGCAAGGAAATGTTAGATACATTGTCTAAGCTTTGTGACGAACTGCAACTTGTCTTCATAGATGAGGCATATTTTATTGGAAGTCATTTCTTGTATTCCATTGACAACCGACTGAAAAACATAAAACATGTGCAAACCAAATACTTTGGAAACATTGACATGATATTATGTGGGGATCTTTACTAGGCGCAACCCATCCAAGATTCTTTGATATTTGAACAACCTACGGTCAATATGAAAACAGTGACGCATGACTTCTGGAAAGACAATATAAAATGCTTTGAATTACATACTACAATGTGTCGGACAGATAAAACATTTATTGCAATTCTGAATAGAATGTGGACAAACAGCCAAACACATGATGACTTAACATATATCAATTCAAGGTGCATGCGACCTGCACCAATAGACCCAACCTTCCCTTACCTATTCTACACGAATAAGGATGTTGCAATGAATAACAGGTACATGCTATCGCTCATGCATGGCGATGATATCATCATCAATTCAATTGACCTCGAAGAAGACAACCATGGAAATGTACCACGTCATGAACATACATCGGCTTTGCCTTTGCAATTGTCTTGAAATTAGGCATGCTCGTTGAAATATATGCCTGCAACTATGATTCACAGGATGGCTTCGTAAATGGTGCAGATGGAATACTCAAAGGCTATACCAAAACAGAAAAACTTGATGTCCTCTAGATTAAGTTCCATGAGCCACATATAGGCCACCGACAAGCAAACAAGTTGGCTTAGCTATATAATTCAAACACTGCACACAATTGGACACCTATATTACAAATATAAAAAACAGTATCGACATCGACAAAGACAGGTCGACTGAAGATTCAAAAATAGTTTCCAATTAAACTTGCATGTGCACGTACAGTCCAAAAATCGCAAGGACTAACACTTGATAGTGTTGCATTTGACCCTGTTGGAATTCGAATACATGGACTTGTATACACAGCACTATCCCGTGTCAGAAGTATAGACTCCTTGTATTTACTAAGTGCTCTTACAAAAGATAACTTCAAAGTCAAACACAAAGTTTATATTGAGATGCAATGTCTTAGGACTACCGCAAAGTGGCATCTACAGTATGATTACCAATCCATACAAACAAACTCATCTGTATCAATTCTCTCACTTAACACGCGCAACCTACATGCACATATGGATGATATACTCAATGACTATGACACAATGCAATCCGGTATTCTGTGCTTGCAGGAAACATACATGACAGTATGCATTCAAAACAAGCAATTTCCAAATCACAATTGCATATCGAGTTACATTACACATGGGGTGATGACATTAGTGAAAAAACATGTAACAATTTTGGAACATATGCATTTCGAAGAAAACAATGTTGAGATGGTGCTCGCAAAAGTTATTTTCCATGGATCATAAATTGCAATACTGAATCTCTATACTGCTCCACATGCAACATTCTCCAACATACTAAATGTTATTTCCAATGTATTAGAGCATTTGCATCTGAACCAAACCATAGTCATTGTAGGAGACTGCAATATTGACATGCTATAAAATAATGCCAGAACAAAATAATTGGAAAAATACATGTGCAAATACAGTCTCCTCTTTCTTTTGGATAAGATAAACCATGTACAAAATGCACTTTTTGACCATGTATGGTCGAATGTGCCTATTTCTCAATACAACGTCTTTATCTTAGACACATATTGGTCTGATCATGATACAATTGGTATTGCACTTGAATTATTAAATATACATCAAACATATTGCAAGATCATATTTCTATGTCTCAAAGCATATCTGTCTAGCTTGTTGCACAAAACCAAGTTATCGAACTTCTTAGTTTTTCCTGGTTTGTAATTGCAATTTTTTATATATACACATACATGGATGAAGAAAAAAAAACGGTACATTCTTCTAACACTATATGTTACTCTATTCCTTTTATTCTAGTTTATTTAATGTATGTACATATTCCTTATTTTTTCCTTACATATCAACTTATGTTCATGTTCATTTTGTTTTGTACTTTCTTTCATTGAAACAAACAGGAAAACTGGACAAGGCAAAGAACTCTTAACCAGAAATGTAGAAGAATACATACAAAGGTGCATACTTCTACCCGTATTCCATATCCAATTGTTTTTCATTTACTCTGTATATACTTATTCCACTAGTTTGCAGCTCTTCTGTTTTTTTTCCTTAGATATTGCATATCTTCCTGTATATTAACTTATCTTCATTTCAATTGTATTTTTTGTGTTGCTACCTTGAAATAAATAAATTTGTACTCCATATTTTTTTCATGTGTTCCTATGTAGCAACTTTCCTTCATTTCCATTGTATTCTCTGTATTGCTACATTGAAAAAAGAACAGACTAATTGAACATGAAGATGGAGCCTTATGTGCCACAGCTGAGAAAGTTGGAGTACAATCTTCCAAAAGGTATGGCTACAGTGGTGCGACAACAAATACAATGTGTATGCCTAATGCACATCCATATCGAGTATGAACAATATACACATGTTCATAGCCACTGTTTCAAAACTGACATGGGCCTGAGCAGTGAACCATCGCAAACATCAGCACAGTGACAATGTCGAAGGTAAGGATTCATATACTATGCTCTTGTTGTTAATATTATGGTAGCTGCGGGAGGTATTTACCCCCACGTGTGAACCTGACGAGAATAGAAGACTCTGGGAAGCAAGAGAAACCCTAATGAGTTGGCTAATAACCCTAGAAGCCTTGTCGGCTCAAGAAGAAAATTTATAT
>SNQJ01S0116740.1:29857-55379 GCA_010110895.2 Picea sitchensis | reverse complement strand
ACTCACAATGGCCAAGGTGGAGGCAAGCCTACCATTGTTGGCCAAAGAGGGTTTTCTAAGCTAATAACAAATTATTAAGTAAATGGCCACACAACTTGTCTATTGGACAAGAGGGGCCAACATCTAAATGAATAAAGAACAAGTTAGTTAAAAAGTAAAACAAACTACACTAGGTTAATTTATTGTTATGGATATAAAAGAATGAAAAAATGAAGGAAAAATTGAAAATACAAGGAAAAGAGTGGAGAGATAGCTACCCAACCGAAAGAGTTTCTTGATGGAGTCTTCTTGAATGCTTGGAGCAGCGTTTCCCCCTCTTTTCTGGTATGTACCTGCAAAAAACAGCAAGCAAAATCTTGTTGGAAATGCTGCAAAACACACCCAATATGTTATAGAAAATTTCTGTTTTTACACAGAAATTTTTGGCATAAAAACCAGAAATATAAATTTGATATTTTGACCTATCTAAGAGAGTGTTAGATACAGAAAATGAAGTGAAGTGACAACAATATATCAGATCCAAAAGAAAAGGCAAAGAGTTTGTGCAAGCTATGGCTGGAAACTGCTCTAAAGTCTCTCCCAAGCCAAACCTTGTGAAACAAATCTGCACACTAAACACAATGTGAGTTCAAAACAACATAGTATGATGATTAGAATAACAATAATGAAATAATTCACAACCCTAGCTAATCAACATACATAGATCATCAACACCAATGTTTATTTGACCTACCCAAATAAACTAATTTACCCAAGATGCTAGCAAATGAAACCACACAATGCAAAGGAACAATATCACCTCATATGTAGTGGAAAAACAAGACTAATCTCAATTGGTACAAAATCCTCCAAAGCTTTTTCTTATTGCATCTAAATGGAAGAGCCTTGAAACAACTAATTGCTCCAAAGATCTCAAGAGAAATGAGTGAATGGAAGATGGCAAGAGCAAGAAAGATGGCAAGAATTCGATAGAATAACTTTAGCTCAAAGAATGGTCAGGAAAATATGTGAGGAATGATTCTCTTTATACCTCTAAAGGCTAAGAGAAAGCACTTGCATGAGTGCCAAGTGTTGGTTTGAGAGCAAGAGAGTGAATCTCTAGGAGAGGGGCGCCCCAGTTAGGGTTTGGATGAGAGATAGGTGAGGTGTAAGGTTGTAGATGGTCTTAGGATGTATTAGATGGCTAGGGAGGGCACACTTGTCAAAGGAGAAGGGCCCACATTCCACTTTTGGTGATTAGAGTTAGGTTTGGGTGAGAGGGAGTGGATCTCCCTCAAAGGGGGCGCAAATCAAGAGAGGGACGCGAGGTAAGGGCTAGGTTAGGGGGTTAGGTGTTTAGGTTTGGGTGTTGTGAGGGTCTAGGAGGGGCGCACCTCATGTGAGAGGGGCCCACAACAAGTTACAAGGCAAGATTCTTAGGTTTGGGTAGGAGGGGGACGTTTTCCCCCCTAGGGTGTGAGTTAGAGAGGTGAGGGGGTGAATAAAAAGGTTGGAAAAAGTTGTTAAGTTGTGGGTTTGTGTTTGGGTAGGTGAGGAGGGTGTAACTTGCCACTTGCCACCGTAAAATTCACTCACTAACTCAAAATTACAATGTTTTTGACATTTTGATAATGTCACCTTAGCAATTAAAATTGCTGTTTTGACTGAGACTGACTTTGAGTGGACCAAGACATAGTAAACTTAGTCCGATTGAGATGAAACTTGGTCTATGGGTGTAGGGGGTGCTATTCCATTTCTTTTGAGCACAAATACCCCTATCAAAATCCCAAAGACCTAGTTTTTACAATAATAGCTCAAAAAATAAATAATTAATTAAATTATTAAAAATTTAATTAATTAAAAAAAACCTATCTAGACTCGACGAAATTCCGTGAAACTTTCTACACTGTCTGGAATGGTCATTTACAATATTCCTAAACAATAGCTACCAAAGGATGAGACCATTAGGATGTCGTTCACCACTTTGGAGGAAGTTATTGCATGTGTGGAGGGAAAAACTCAAGGGAAGTCAGCCAGGCCCGAGAGCCCGGTTGACAACCTGAGGATAAAAAACCCTCGGGGAAAGGAACTCCCCCAATGAAAACATCCAAAGTTACCTGACCTATCTATGATACATGCAGACTTTATTACATTATTAACCCACGCAGGGGTACGGAAATTTCGTTTACAAAATTTTGTGCTGGAGCATCAAATGCCCAAGTAGAACCAATACTGTCTTCAACAAATTTGCATCTAGTGATGCATATTCATGGAACATGAGTTGACCACCATTTATAAATGGGCGGTCAACAAGCCTTAATACATAATGTCCTTGTTATCCCTGAAAGTGGGGGATAACATATGTATCCAACTCGGGGACATGTGCTCACTATAGAGCGCATGAGAACCTCAACATCTCTGGCATGACCTATAACCTGCTTGATCTCAATAGAAAAAATCACTAACTGTTTACGGTGGTGATACCACACCAACACACACACACACACACACACACACACACACACACACAAACACATATAAGACTGAAATAAAGAAATCATAAGTGTGAATGTAACAAAAAACTATTCTAACATGCAATGCAGATGGTATAGTACAATGAATGCAAACATGCCTACCTACTTACCTGTACTTACTTGCTGGATGGATGTCAAGTGTAGTCAAATGTCCAGTGAAACTAATCCAACAATGTCCCACAATACCTACCTTTGTGCTTCATAATAAACCAAAACAGTGATAAGTCAAGCACAAAAACGACATGGGTTAGAATATATATTTTATCATTAGAAATCACAGAGTCTAACTCATGGAGGTAGGTGGGAGGGATAAAAACATGCCAAGTAAATCTTTGAGGAGAGTACTCAATCCACTTCAGGAACGGATCATGAAAAGTTGAAGGTTCAGAGAAATGACTCAAAAGGTCCACAAATTGGCTACCTAGGATGTTCTCACACTCTCAAGTTAAGGAAGTGATCAACATGGATCTAGTAGATGACTGACAAACCCTTAAGTGAAAGTTGAGAAACCAAGATGATAGACTTATTCTTGAAATACTCAACCAACCCTTGGACCCTAGGGTTTGGTTCAAAGGAAACTCAATACAAAAAATATAACTCCCAACTACACCTTTAATGACACAACAAGGTAAAGTAATCAGAGGTGGCTGTAGAAAGATGTCATGAGGATCCTTCTTTAGGAAAACAATGTTCTTATTCCTATCAAAACCTAAGCACAATGGTGGCTTATAATCCTCTTCATATAATGAATCCAAGTGCTTGGAGGAGTGCTCATAAAAACCCTCAAGGTAACACTGAAAATCATCAGGAAAACAAGGTACTAGGTCAACCTCGGGTGCTTGGGGAGCATTGGTAAACAAATCATCCCCTTGTTTCCATTGGTCAAAATCAAAAGTAATCTGCTATGATAACTGTGAAGGCAACAATTGGGAGTGAATCTCAATGTCGTAAATGGGGTCCACATCAAAACCAACTATATCCCATTTACTTCTTCCAACATGTATGAACTCATCAATATCAACTATGTCAGTATCAGTATCATAACATGGAGGATTCAAAACATTCGAAGGCTCACCTATCTCCTCTCCTTTTCCCAAATTATAAAGTAGACAATTATCAAAATCTTGGAGAGGAGGATAACTTACTTTTTATTCTTGTGTAGGAGCTCTGAGGAATTGGGTGTCTTCAAATTCCATCATTGTTTCATCCTCATGAACTGCCCCTTATTTTTCAATTGTATAGTAAGGAATATCTAGTTCTTTCGGGGATTCCATTCCTCCTTTACTCTCTGAATCATGGAACAAGGTGTCATCAAAATCCTGAAAAGGAAATAAACTAACCTCATCGTATTCTTGTTGTGTAGGTGGAAAAGGCTTGTGGATCACTTCATCAGGAGGAGGGCACTTTGACACTTCATTATCTTGTTCTGGTTCCATCTCCTCAGCTGTGTTTTCAACGATCCCTTGCTCTTGGAAAACTTCATCAAGAGATTTCCCCTTAGTATTTTGCTGGTCAATAACCTGTTCCCCTTCTTCTTGGAAATCAATAGTAAAAGTTTCAAGGGAAATTAATTTTTTCAAACTGAGAGTGTCTGAGGTATCTTCATGATCATTGATTTTGTTTCCTAGGAAGAAAACATGTTTTATTTTGGACAAAAATATATTTTCCTCGATTTGTAAGGCCATGTTACCAGCTTCATGGAGTATATTTGGATTCGTTTTACTTAGGAGAAACCCTAAATTCACCAAGAGTGCATTGGTAAAGAGATACATGAGGTCCTTGTCCTCAGGATAATGGTCTCTACGAAGTTGATACAACAAACTCTCAAATCTATTCCGGAAGTTCCAGAACGTCTCATTTTCAGCTTGTTTTGTGTACTGGAGTCTTTTTAGCAATGTTTGGATCTCTTCCAATTTATTACCCCATTTTTTGAGAAAAACTTATTCTAATTGGTCCATAGATGTGATGCTAGCTACGGGGAGATTATCATACCAATTTCTAGCCTTCCCATGAAGAGTGGAAAAAAAAAGTTTCATCACTAAATATTCAACATCGTCACTGATAGGATTGAGTTGAAAGAAAGCCCAAAAATCACTCATGTGATAGTGGGCTCAGTACCCATTACTGCCAGTGAATATAGGGATCCACTTTTCATACTTCGGGGGCATTCGTCGAGGGTATCCCGAGATTTTACTCATGTCCAGGGGTTTGAAATTTCCTGGGTCCCATTGTGAAGTCATAGTTGGCTTCGTCATCAGTGTAGTCACCAGATTATTTTCTTGAAACTATCAAAAGATAAGGGAAAACACCCTAAGTGGAGTCGTCAGGTAAGCTTGTAAGATAAAGAATCTAGAGGCAAGGCTTACCGAAAAGTGTCGTCTTGAGGAGAATTGAGTCAGTGTTCCCCGACAACGATATCAAAATGTTATCGCATAGTTTGTAGTTAGGCTAATAGATGGATGAAAAGAGGTCAAACTGGCGTAACTGAACCAATCCCACTCACTATCACCTCGATGGGAAGGTTCTTTTTATTTAGGGAGGTAAGTGCCGGGGGAGACGTCCCCGGTGACCTGGGTTTTTGAGAAGGCAAAAGGCTTCAGAGATAAAATATAATTCCCCCTCACAAGTCATCACTTGATCAGAAAGTCTAGCTTATAGACAATAAAGATAACTAGACGTATAACCAAGAAGTATCCCTGCCCGAGAACAAAGAAAAAATGAAACTACATGTGGAGGCCTGCTTGCTGGTCAGTACTTCATATAATCAATGACTTTCTGATAATAAGCAATTGATAAACAATATTATTGATGAAGCAAATCAAAGTTGTACAATAGCAATGATTACGATATTACTTCACAATAAATGCTAATGGCATTCAATGTAACAATATCAACACTTTATGAACAATGCCTTAGCTAACCATTCAATTGCTTTAAAGATAGAGTAAATGATGCATATAGGTGTTTATAGCATAGAAAGATGATGACAACTTTAGGGTTAATAAATGTTAGTCTAAGCTAGGGTTAGTTATAGTTAGGGTTTGTTCAAATTATTTGGAAGTTGTTTGAGATCAAAGTACTCAACACACAAGGCTTTAGATCAGTGCATTCCTAGGGAAAATGGAGTCAAATGGAGGACACAAAGCTGAAGGATCAAATGATAATGGTAAAGGCTAAGGAAAAGAGAGTTGAACGTTGAGGTGTTTCTATGTCAAGGCCTCAAGGATGAAACCCTAGGGGAAAGTGGCTCACTTTGGTGTAGGGTAACTAGGCCTCAGTGCTCTCTCCTCCTTCCTTAGTTCAATGGAAAAATGGCTATCTCAAAGATTGCATAAAACTAAGACAAGAAGGTTTGCAAGTAACGCGTTTCTATGGCAAGTCTTTACCATGCAAACCCTAAGGAAAATCGGCTCACCAAGGTGTAGGGGAACTAGGCCTTGATGCATTTTCTCCTTCTTAGCTCAACAAATAAGAAAAATGGCTAGCATGGAAGAAGATGGATGGGGTGTTTATATGGCAAGGCTCAATCCTCTGCAACAAGGGATAGAAAGAGAGAATAGAGTGTTTCTAAGGCAAGGATCTATCTCACATCAACAAATAAAATGGCTTAAAACCTTGGTAGGGACATGAGACAAGGACCTTCAATGTGTGCTTGTCACCTAGGGTTTAATTCAACAAATTATAACCATAAATGCAAGGAAAAAAATACTACAACCATTCAATTAAGAAGGTTTGCAGAAATTCACTTACATTTAACCAAGAAATCATATATCAAACCCTAGTTGTAATACCTTGTGTTGGCATTGGAAGTCACTCCTGGATTGCAATAGGAGTAGAGACCAACACCCATCAGTTTATGTCACGAATAAATTTAATGGGTGATCAAATGGGTAGAGACCCAGGAAAGTATCACTCTAACTCAGGGACTAGCTCTGGTATGTAAAGAACAAAAGAGGTCTTGATCTAACTTCCGTCAGTGAGTTGATTGTAAAATGAGAAGGGGGAAGACTTGGTGAGATGAGTGAGCAAGACTGCCTTGGGCATCAGGCCTTTTAGCAACTTGAAGAAGAAAATCTCATAATACAAGATCCTCTTGGTTCTGAGTTTCAGGGAACTGAGGGGTGACTTGACTGGATCCTCCAATTCCAAATCATTTAGCATTGAGAAAATACAAGAACTGATTAGAAACAATGTGACTGTTACGGTGATCCAACCTACATCATCCTATAATAGTGCAACCCGACTGGATCCTCCAATTCTGAGCTGTTCTAACACAGTGTAAACAAAGAGATGGAAAGAAACTGACATTCATAAAGCAAGAAGTCTCAAGTTCCAATACATAACCAGAGCAACTAGTGCTTCGTTAAAAAATTACAATCGGGAGCCTAGCTCAACCATCGATACCCACAAAAATGGCCAAAATGCCTACATATACCCCTCCATTTTTTCCCAATAGAGGAGTCTTAGGACTTTCAAGGTGTGACGTCTCCTCAGTCAAATCTGGCCCGAACTCCTTTGTCAGACGTCACCTTAACTTTGCATGGCCTTTGCAGGGGAGGCATCTGAAACATTCAAGGCTAAAATAGTGTGCACAGACTCCTCTGGTCAGACAAGAACTCGACATGACTTCTCTGGAGAAAACCAGCGTATGGGACCATCTCGGGAAACTGCCTGTCGGAACCTCCATGCTTTTCATTTAATGTGTGAGCCGAGGTTTCAACTACCTCCATTCACCTTCATTTATTTTAGTGAGGACCAAGATTGAGGTCGAGCTGAACCGGTCTCTGGAGAACACGGTGATCCCTTATGCAGCTAAACCTGACGCTTTGGCCCTTTGCGCAACTCTTTCTATCACCCCCAAGTGATTGCGGGCTGTGACCTTGTGCCTATCTTCAAAGGCACCTTTGACACTTCACGTCTCGGGGATGGGAGGAGGCTGCTCCTTGTGCTTCGAAGTTACGAAAAGCGAGGAGGTGATAGAACGTAATCACGTACCACGTGTCCCTCTCTGATGGATAGACCTGATCATCTCGGCAAGATTGTGGGCCTAGGTCCTGGATGCCTTCGACACTTCATGTCTCGCGACTGGGAGGAGGCTGGTCCTCATTCTTCAAAGTCGCGATGTGCGAAGAGGTGATAGAGCCTAATCGTGCACCACGTGTCCCTCTTTGATGGATGGTCCTGATCATCTCGGCAAGACTATGGGCCCGGGTCCTGGGCGCCTTCGGCACTTCGCGTCTCGCGGCTGGGAGGAGGCTGCTCCTTGTGCTTCGAAGTTACGAAAGGCGAGGAGGCGATAGAGCCTAATCGCGCACCACGTGTCCCTCTCTGATGGACGACCCTAATCATCTCGGTAAGATTGTGGGCCCGGGTCCTGGACGCCTTCAGCACTTCGCGTCTCGCGGCTGGGAAGAGGCTGGTCCTCGTTCATCAAAGTCATGAAGGGCGAAGTGGTGATAGAGCTCGATCGTGTGCCACGTACTCCTCCGGGATGGATGGCTGAGATCTTTTTGGTGATATATAAGCACTACCCATTGCGCTAATCCTTGTGCAACTCTGCTAACCGCGATTGCCCGTCAATCGTTGATCTGCTCTATAGATGGATCTTGGCGATTGACAACATAACTTTGCCCGCTCACTTGATTGGTAACCAGAAACGAGATTTTTCTGTGCTGCGCTTGGGCGCTTGTCCTGTAGCCTGCAGACCTGGATACTCTTATGCTCGAGACAATAATTGTTGCTAACATTAGGCTCCATGGGGGATAGATTCGTCCCTATGATGCTCTAAGGACTCTTTTGCAGTTCCAGTGCCTTGCTATTGGGCTATGGAGTCTGGAGAAACACCCAGCTGAAAATATAGGTCGAAAAGTAAAAGTAAAAGCGAAACAATAAACGTACATGCTCAAAAGAGATTATTTATGTACAATCCTAGACTAGTAAAATTCTTTACATGGGGGCTAGGTGAAAGAAAACTTCCACCATATCCATTCAAGCAGCTTCCTGAATAGAAGCTCCTTCTTTTTGTCGATGATCATCAACAGATGTTGTAACCATGACAACAGAATGATTACACTCTTCAAATACTCTTCACAGGCTGAAGTTGACATGAAATAGAGCGACTCCAAGTTGTGAAGGAAATACAACTCCATGTATTCCTCCACAGGCTCATAGGACCAGTGGAAAACTCTAGAAAATGGGCGACAGACAACCTCCTCTGCTATACAATTATTCACATGTGTCTGAATATCTCTGCTAAGCACAGGTGGGTGGGAAACTGATGTAGGCTCACTGATCTCAGGCGGTGGTTGCTTGCTAACTGGCTCTTGATAGAAGATAATATGTGCCCTCATCTGCTCTTCTGGTTCTTTCTCCTTTTCTCTTGGCTCTTCCCCCAGGTTAGATTCAAAATCATCATAAATAGGACCCATGGGAAAGTTATGCTCTTCAAACGATTGCTTGGTGACCTTTGTGCAGGCTGTAAACAACACCCCCTTTTGGTCCTCTTCCCTCTCTTCATAACTCTCCTAGGGATCAGATTCATAATCATCATAAATAGGGACCATGGGAAAGCTATGCTCTTTCAACTGCTGCTCAAGATGACTGATTTCCTTGCAATGTTCTTGCTTAATGAATAGAGGATAAGGCTCTGAAGTTTGTCCCTGGAAATCCCGCATATCCAGCTCATAATCTGATTCATAGCTGTCATATGCAGGTGGGATGCTCCTATGGTTAGCAAACTGCGGTGCGGGGCTCTGCTGCTCCTCTTCTAAATAAGCATCAAATCTTGGGACAATAGACACATCAGGAGCAGATGGCAAGGCCTCTACCATTCATAAATATTCAATGCTATCATGATCAGTAGGGGGGTCAAGAACATCTGCTTCAGGGACTAGAAAATCCTCCGCGTTGTCCTCAGATCCCAACCTTTCTAGTCGAGTGGAGAGGGACTTCACCCGCTCCATCAGCCTACTTAGAGAACCTTCTTCCTCCCTGGGGTATTCATCATCATCCATTGTAGAGATACCAAGAGAATCTTATTCAAAAGCTGGAAACACCTCCCCATAACGTTTAACTTCCCACCTATCCAGTTGGGCAGAGAGGGATTTTACCAATTTCCAAGATTCACCCAAAGCATCTTCCTCCTCCCCAAGGTCCTTGTTCCTATATCTTCTTCCATCCTCATAACCTCCAAGAGGCACAACCATATCTTGCTTACTTTCCTCACATTCCTCACAACATCTATGACAACTAAACTTAGAGGAATACATATTTTGATAGCGCCTATTAAATGCTACATGAAATTCACTGAGTGAGGAAATGCTAGCAGGGGGTAAAGAGATACCATTCATGAGAATCCCCTACTAACAAGAACATGAACATATTCAATAATACATCCTCATGATGTATCTCCCACTGGTGCATGAGTTCATGAAACTCACAGAGGTGCTGAGCAGGGTTGTCGTCTTCGTGCTCCCTAAATATGGGCAAATAATCTCCCCATTCATTCGGAGAAGGGACATCATTAGGAAAACCAGGAATGGAAAAAAATTTAAAAGGAGCAAACCTTCGAGCTAGGATTTTCTCCATTCCGAACCAGCGGAGTCGCTAATCGATCCTCGAATCATTGATTCGCCAGGTGAAAGACTCATAGCTTTGAATATGTCTGGTCCTTGTTCACCATCAAAGGCCAGATATTACATTGTTGTTACCCCAGGAAGCTTCTCAGGCTGAGAAAGCAGCTGCTGAAACCTTCTTGAGAGAGCTCCTCTGGGTCAACTTTCAGGTGTGATGAAGTAGCCGCAACTGAAACAATGATGTGGAAACCTTGGAGTCACCACAGTGGAGTCTCCAGGTGCACAGTAGCAATCTTTAAGGGCTCTAATGCCTGATGCACCTTCAGAATAAGAGGCTCAATGTCGTTCAATCCCAGGGATAATCTTCAACCTCGTCCCCGACAACAATGCCAGAAATGTTGGCGTTGGAAGTCACTCATGGATGGCAACAGGAGCAGAGCCCAACGCCCATCAATTTATGTCATGAATAAATTTAATGGGTGATCAAATGGGTAGAGACCCAGGAAAGTATCACTCTAACTTAGGGACCAGGTTTGGTATGTAAAGAACAAAGGAGGTCTTGATCTAACTTTCGTCATATTGATTGTAAAATGAGCAGGGGGAAGACTTGGTGATATGAGTGAGCAAGACTACCTCGGGAATCGGGCCTTTTAGCAGCTTGAAGAAGAAAATCTCAGAATACAAGATCCTCTTGGTTTTGAGTTTCGGGGAATTGAGGGGTGACTTGACTGGATCCTCCAATTCCAAATCATTAAGCGTTGAGAAAATACAAGAATTGATTAGAAACAATGCGACTATTACAATGATCCAAACTACATCATCCTATAACAACGCAACTCAACTGGATCCTCCAATTCCGAGCTGTTCTAACACAGTGTAAACAAAGAGACGAAAATAAACTGACATTCATAAGGCAAGAAGTCTCAAGTGCCAATATATAACCAGAGCAACTAGTGCTTCATTAAAAAATTACAATCGGGAGCCTAGCTCAACCATCGATACCCACAAAAATGGCCAAAATGCCTACATATACCCCTCCATTTTCCCCCAGCAGAGGAGTCTTAGGAATTTCAAGGTGTGGCGTCTCCTTAGTCAAATTTGGCCTGAACTCCTTTGTCAGATGTCACCTTAACTTTGCATGGCCTTTGCAAGGGAGGTAACTAAAACATTAAAGGCTAAAATATCATGTGAAGACTCCTCTGGTCAGACGAGAACTCGACATGACTTCTCTAGAGAAAACCAGCGTACGGGACCATCTCGGGCAGATTGCCTGCCGGAACCTCCATGCTTTGCATTTAATGTGTGAGCTGAGGTTTCAACTACCTCCATTCACCTTCATTTATTTTAGTGAGGACCAAGATCGAGGTTGAGCTGAACCGGTATCTGGAGAACGCGGTGATCCCTTCTGCAGCTAAACCCGGTGCTTCGGCCCTTTGCACAACTCTTTCTATCACCCCTAAGTGACCACAGACTGTGACCCTGTTCCTATCTTCCAAGGTGCCTTCAGCACTTCGCGTCTCGGGGATGGGAGGGTGCTGCTCCTTGTGCTTCGAAGTTACAAAAGGCAAGGAGGTGATAGGGCCTAATCACGCACCACGTGTCCCTCTCTGATGGACGGTCCTGATCATCTCGACAAGACTGTGGGCCTGGGTCCTAGACACCTTCGACACTTCACGTCTCGCGGCTGGGAGGAGGTTGGTCCTCATTCTTCAAAGTCGTGATGTGCAAAGAGGTGATAGTGCCTAATCATGCACCACCTATCCCTCTCTGATGGGCAGTCCTGATCATCTCGGCAAGACTGTGGGCCCGGGTCCTGGATGCCTTCAGCACTTCGCATCTCGCGGTTGGGAGGAGGCTTCTCCTTGTGCTTTGATGTTACGAAAGGCGAGGAGGCGATAGAGCCTAATTGCGCACCACGTGTCCCTCTCTGATGGACGACCGTGATCATCTCGGAAAGACTGTGGGCCTGGGTCCTGGATTCCTTCGGCACTTCGCGTCTCGCGGCTGGGAGGAGGCTGGNCATCTCGGCAAGACTGTGGGCCCGGGTCCTGGATGCCTTCAGCACTTCGCATCTCGCGGTTGGGAGGAGGCTTCTCCTTGTGCTTTGATGCTACGAAAGGCGAGGAGGCGATAGAGCCTAATTGCGCACCACGTGTCCCTCTCTGATGGACGACCGTGATCATCTCGGAAAGACTGTGGGCCTGGGTCCTGGATTCCTTCGGCACTTCGCGTCTCGCGGCTGGGAGGAGGCTGGTCCTCGTTCTTCAAAGTCAAGAAGGGAAAAGTGGTGATAGAGCTTGATTGTGTGCTATGTACTCATCCAGGATGGACGACTAAGATCTTTTTGGTGATATATAAGCGCTACCCATTGCGCTAATCCTGGCGCAACTCTGCTAACCACGATTGCCCGCTGATCATTGATCTACTCTATAGATGGATCTTGGCTGTTGACAACATAACTTTGCCCGCTCACTTGATTGGTAACCAGAAATGAGATTTTTCTGTGCTACACTTGGGCACTTGTCGTGCAGCCTGCAGACGTGGATAATCATATGCCCGAGACAAGAATTGTTGCTAACACCTTCCACCAAGAGAAATTCCAAAATGCCAATAAAAGTCCAAAAATGTCTTCCTTCAACAAGTGCGCCTCACAATTTCAGCCAATAACCTCAAGGAGGGTGCAAATTTCATACCTCACCAAGTGGTGACTGAGAGATGATGAAAAAATGAAGGTGAAAACCCTCAATTTATACAGTACAATGACCTAATTTTACATTTTAGGTCAATAAAAGGCCAACAAGTCCAAAACACTAAAATCATACTGTTTTACATTAAATGTCTTAAAATTAAACCCTAATCAAGCAATAGAGAGACGTCATCCCCTTTCTAGGGTGACGTTAGCCCCTTCTAGGGAAAATTCAACCTCCTAGAGAAAAACGTTAGCCCCCCTTGGGCTTCTCCAAGCTGCCACACGTGCCAACATTGCCATATCTGCCTCCCAAGACATCCGTACTGCTGGGTGATGTCATGGGCTTCCCTAGAGACGTCCTGGGCCCCCCAAGGCCAACATTCCTGTGCAGAGGGATAAACTCCCCTAGGTACAGGTCTGCTCAGCTACCTCTGGTGGATTATTCTGCTCTTCCCTGGTACAAATTCTTTGCCCTGTATCTATCCTCTTCTAGGGTCTCAACATCCATCGGGTGGGATCTTCAGCCCCATGGAGGTCTGAGCTGATCATCTCCCCATGTGTACCTGTCCATCGGTACATGTTCGTCGAGCATGATCCTGCACATCAACAACTACGCCCTCCATGGGATCATAAGTCACATGGATCATAACAATGTCAATCACATCTAATCATCAATATTTATTAAACATGTGTATAAAACGCCTTTACCCCAATCTAGTGCTCAAAGATATTACACAATTTTGCAATACAAGTTTTGGGAAAGTGAGAGGATGTCCTATTGGGCTAGTGTCTACTGGTAGCTGGATGTTTCTGGAAAATATTAAATGCAATTCATGCAGGTGGGTGAGGTGTATGGGGATGCTTGGGAAAAAGGTGCAGTGATAGCAAGGATGACTTACTAGTGGGTGCCTCTGTGGAGGGCGAGCTGCACCTGTCATTGATGAAAATATTTCCAAGCCCATTCATGCCTTTTAATCTTCATTTTTTCCAAGATGCTAATCAAAGGACACTACCTTGACTTGGTGACCAATGGTGGCAATGTTAGCCACAAACATTTCAATGAAATGAGTAGGATGGATCATGATGAGACCCCCTTTCTCTTGGGTATGCCACCAAGAGCCACTACCCTGGTGTGGTGACCAGATGCTATTAGTGTCATGCTGTTAGGGACCCATGGATGTAATGAGCTAGCTCGTTATGAGACCCCTCAACCTTCAACTAGGTCTTGACTTATTTTTCTACGGGTTCCTCTGTCTCTTGCTGAGAAGCTTTTTATTTCTTTCTTGGGGATCCCTGGAAGAAGCATCTTGAGGTTTTATTCTTAGGATTTTACTGTCAGCTACTTTTACCCCCTAGGCCTTCAACCAATTATTCCCACAAGGTAAGGTACAACCCCTAAATGATCAAATCTATGCCCAGATCAAGGTAATGGGATGGGTGAGCAGTAAATAAGATTGGAAGTGTTATGTGTGATGGGAATGGACGATCGCTCTTCAGAAATCCCCCCAGTGGCAACTCAAAACCTATTGACATAGGGTTTCTATGGAATCCTGTCATTCCCCCTAGACATGGTCAAGTGGGCAAGCATAAGATCCAAGTCCTTGTTAGAAACAAAGTTATAAAATGAACATATTCAAATTTTTTTGAGGATCAGAGTGACACATACCATGATGCCCGAACTCATTACCTCGTGAAGTAAGAACCGTCTCTGATGCAGGACCAAGCCAAAGGTGATGGATGATGCTGCTGCTGCTGATAAAGTACTGAAAGGGAGAAAACATGGGCCCTCCAGGGCCATGCTGAAGTCGATGTGGCTCTCGGTACTCCATGTCTAGGACCTGTGGGCCTCAAGACATAATCTCCTAGCTATCCTTGAAAGTGGGGGATAATAGAGAGATATTAAGATAAGTTGCGACAGTCAAAGCACAATATTTCTGGAAAAGAACCTAGCTTCTCATTCGAAGACTAAACACATTGATGTACAATACCATTTCGTGAGAGACATGGTGGAAAGAAACAAGGTGTTGCTAGAGAAAGTAGAAATGTTAGAAAACATAGCATAATCGTTGACCAAGTCTGTGAGTGCTATGAAGTTCTCTTGTTGTATAGAGACAATTGTATTGATGCCCTAGGTCTGTGAATGAAAGTTCAAAGGTATCCCAGTTTCAACAAAGAATACAAGTGGGAGAATGTTGGGTTGTTATATTATTTGCAGGGAAAATCGAGGTCGATTGACCGACAATCAAATTTCAAGGTCGAGGTGGTTTGATTGAGTAAATATGAAGTCAGGTGGATTCATAGTAAGTCAAAGGTCGAGGTTAGTCGACCAGGTAAATTCGAAGTTGAAGGTCGAGGCAATTCGACATGGTAAATGAATCAACAACAAGTCAAAGAGTTTAACCAACAAGAGGTTGACAGGAGGGCATGTGGCAACCGACTTAAGACTAAATGAAGTTTGATTGGTAGTCGATGGGTAATACTACTTGGTAGTCGACTGTAACATAATCTCTAGATTTGCGGGATTTGTAGCCAATAATATGCATGGATCTATAACTAGTTTTTGGGTGCCATTTATTTAGGTTTTTCCCTACTATAAATCCTATAAAGAGATGTGTTGTAATGTTGTAAAAGCTAATCGTAAGATATAAAATCTTTGGAGAAATATTTAGATGTAGGTTGTTGGTTGTGCATATGTAAGCCAAATTGGATACAGAGTTGGTCTTGCGTAAGCAAGAGAGTATGATGTCCATTGTTTCTTAGGTGTGGACCAAGTTTAGACATGTAACCTTTTATTCTGAACAAATAAGACAACAAGGAGTAAAATGCTCAAGGAATGTTGGTTTTCTCGGTTTGGGTTTCCAGGGTAAAATCTCCGTGTACTGTGTGATTGTTGTGTCATTCACTTTCTTGATTAAATATTTCTTCCTCTCTTCTATTAGGTTTAGCGTGGAAGTGTGTCTCATTTCATAACAATAGTTAGATCCCTTCTCAATTTTTGGTTGACCATGTTAAGTTATGTCAACACTAGCCTCTCTAAGAGAACTCACCCTCATCCAAAAATAGAAGGCGAATACAATAAAAGATCTCCAAGAGAGGGTGTAATACCAAAAATAGGCATGATAACCAACTCAAGATGCTATAGGTCCACAAAGAGTGTGCCCTCCAATATGGATGTATGCAAAAATATAATAAAACAACTTCAACATAGTAGGATGTGCTCCAAGATTCTCCTACAAGAAATCACTAACTACGCCCTCCATGATGCATGGGTGTTAAAATAATAAATTAATCCTCCTAGGATAATGCTCCATAACAAACATCCAAAAATATCAAGTGTTCCACATGATACATACAACCAATCCACACATGTGAATTCCAAGGCAACCAACTCCATGGATGAATGTGAAAAATGCCAACTAGATGGAGCACTCCACAAGAAATGAAGTGGTTAGTTCCCAAAATAGCAAGTAGAATATATCTACAAATGCACCCTCCAAGATAATTCTCCAAGAGAAGAAAGAAGACCAAGAAAGAGAATGCAAAGTGACACACATGTGGGCCTCTAAATATGCCACACGCTTCTCAATAAAACTACTCCACAACCACCTCCAATAAAATAATATATGTGCCAAGTAAAAGAGGCGAGAGTGCTCTTTGGTAGAGGTCAAAAGATTCCAACCGTAGCTGAAATATCCATGCAATAATGATGAGAGAGAACCTAGAAGAGGTGTGTTGTGGTTGTTCCTTCACTTGGGTGAAATGTTGTGGTTGTTCCATCACTTAGGTTAGAAAAAAGACAAGCAACTGAATATCTTGTTAGGTAATCAAGAAACCATAGTGAAAGGTTAGTCAGTTAATGAACCAAAATGTAAAGTAAACAAGAAATAAAAAAAAAAACTAAAATATGCATAGGCTACAACAAATAAAACTAGAAATTAAGACAAGTGGATATGGTCACCAATGGATAAGCTTGCATTAGTAACATCATATAGAAATGCAGGGAAATCATGAGCTCCCCTCTTCCTCCTTGGGAGGGTCCTGATAGTCCCCAATGTAAAACTTCTTCTCCTCTTACAATATGACAATGACAATGAAGAATTGCAACCAACTTCTCAAGAGGTGAGAAGCTTGGCCTTTTCTATGGATGTTGGAATGCTTCTATGAGAATAATGGAATCTCAGGAGGTAATTTAAACAACATAACAATACACTTAAACTCTTAATTTAGCGCACACCCCAAGCTTGTAATTATAAGATCCTTTCAATATTTTTTCAAACTAGTCCGTAATGTGAATAGAGATCCTTCATGTAGGTACTTCCCCTAGTATTCAAGTGGTCCCAATGCTACTCTTAGACTTCGATAATTAGCCTCTCATGGTACACCTGAGTTGAGGGTGCGTGAGATCCGACCAGGGTCATAAATGTTTTATTTTTTGCAACAACGTGGGTTTCTTTGATGAAAGTTGCTCAACCCACGCCATTAGTGGGGATTTTCTTTTGTTGTCTCCTACTGTTTAGCACAAATAGTTCATAATTTCCTTTGGTAGTCCGCACTGAAATTAAGGGATCCACTTTCCATAGTTTTGTGACTTTGCTGAATGGAGCCTATTAATGCTAGATGTATTTTGTTTGGTGTGCTTCACTAATGATTTTCTCAGCCATCACCTGCATTGATTTGAGCGATTTTTTGGTGATAACAATTGCCCCATTGATGTGTGAGTTTAGGAGCATATGTATATCCAAAATACATAATCGTTTATTTTTCTTAGTGTAGTATCATATTGTAGAGGAGTTGAAGAAGGTTTGGAGGAGAACTATTAGGAAGATTCGTTGGAGGGAGAGGGGAGATCATTCATAATCAAATTTCTATGAAAATAATAAATATATTTGTACAAACAAGGTGGGAATGCCCCATGCTCATGTTATAAAGCCAGAAATGTGTAACTGTAACTGAAATCTTTGATGAAGTGGATATCTGTAGCGCCCTTGGTGGAATCAATGATGAAAAATGACGGTTCATATGAGTGAAATTTCTATGAAGTAAGGTATGAAAAACTATGCCGAGTGTTTATGACTCAGAGGCATTGATGTCTTGTCAAATTTAGAGGTCTTCATATGGCACTGAGAATTGTAATGGTCGCATAGTGAGACCCATCGTAACATGAAACTATGTTGAAGTCGAATGTTATAGGTGACGATGGAATCAAAAATCAAGTGAGGATTATTTATGTTCCGTCTAAGACTCTACATTTTTACTGTAATGAGAGCAAAGATTCTGCCAGCTTCTTGGAAACTGATGCTGATGTCGATAGGTAGGACGTGACTACAAGAAGAAAAAGACTTCATGAAATCAATTAATCAAAGATGGTATAAGGTACTGACTTGTCATGAGGTGGATTGGCTGGTAAAATGGATGAAGTTCATAATACATGAGACTCAAAAACTTCCCTTGGTTGGGGTATTATTAATGGGTGGAAAAAATGATGAAACATAATCTCATGTCAGGGGGACAACCATATATTGGGATAAATTGTAATGATATGATAAGGATGCAAAGAGGAAGGGAATATGTTAAGACTCAGAAATGTGGGGAAAAGGGTCCTAGGAAACTCAGGTTTTGGTCAGTGAGAGAATGTTTTGCAGACAGGGTTGTGAAAAATAGATGCCCCAACCAAGGATGACATGGGTTGATTTTCTAGGTGAACAAATTCCATTGGATATGATGGAAAAAACCTATGTACTTGCTGGAAATCAAAAGGTACTTTATACGATTACCAAATGAATAAAGAATGGTGTGGATTGAATATGCACATAAAGAAATGGGTGCCCCAATGAAATATTGATTTTCCTGCTTGGGGCACAAGTATTGGAAGTCAACTGATGGAGGGTGGGGGCCCCATGGGTGGGTTTCTGTATTAGGTAAATGGATGAAGGATGGCTTTGCATATGGGAAATTGACGTTGAATGAGATGGAAGGATAGTGAAAATGAAGGGGTGCATTCAAAAGAACTAATAAAAAATTGATTTGGGAGTCCATAACGGGATGGTTAGAAATATGATGAGAAGAAGCATGAGGTTCATTCTCAAAAGTGAAAAATTATCAGGACCCCCAATCCTAGGGAGTATGAATAACATGCATGTCGATTTGTCAGGGGGAAAATATATGCGAGACAACTCATGAAAGTGAGAATGATACCAGTCAATAGTATGTAGTGTATCTAGAGAGGTAGTTGGGGGGGGTGTCGGAGGGCCCATAGTGATAATAGTGGAGGCCATTCAATGTAAGGTGGACTAGGTTCACTATATTATTAAATAAGGCCCACTATGGTAGTTAGATATAATAAATGTAAGAGGACTTACTAGAAGGTTCCTCTTCTAGAATGTTCTTAGGTTGTTGGTAGCACTATATAAAGGGGTTCAAGAAATGCAATATGATGTGAAGAATAATTATTTTAATTGGGGTGTGTATCTCATTAGGAGGTTTCCCCCTTGAAGAGGCAAGTGAACATGAGAGGATATATAAGACACACATGTTGCAAGTGAAAATGTTCAAATTTTTAAATATTTGAAGCTCGATATGGATAAATATGTGTTGCATTAATATTTTTATGCTATAGATATTGATGATGTGGATTTTTTTTTGGGATATCCTTGGATGAACTCAGTTGGTACAATTAATATTAATGTACAAAATAAGTTTTTGAAGTTTTGGTACAAGAAAAATAAAATCACATTGTAGGATGTGTCTCTTAGTATGAAAGAAGGGCCCATGGAGGCCATCAAAGAAATTATTGTTACGTACCAAAGAATTGAATACATAATCACCACACATATTCATAGACAATATAGAAAAAACCCCACTTTATTATTGTTATAGTTTAAGTTATTATTAGGTTTCTTTTCAATTCACTAGATAACCATAACATAGATAAGATCACTAAGAAATACACAATCACAAGAGACACATCATTTATCCCGGGAAACCCTCATGGGCGAGAAAACCCAACAAAAACTTCCTTAATATAGATAACCAATACAATGACAAGAGAATAAACCAAACAATATAGAAGTTCCTCTCCCAAGTATGTGACTCTCTCTCTCTTCCTTCTTTTCCAACTGCAGCTCCAAACTTGCGCTCTGATGAACAAGTGAGTGAGCGAACAAATTAGGTGCTAGCCTCCTTTATTTATACAATTTGGTAGGAGCTAAAACAAAGTGTCTTTTCACTGGTAGGGCCGACTTCTCATTCTAGGTGGTTAGATCCACCTTAATTAATTCCAGGGGCCGAATTCTCATTTTTCTTATTACAATTAGGGTTTGACCAATCCGCAAAAGGGGATTTGGTCATTTACAATACCCGACATGATCAATCCACAAAAGGGGATTGATCTAATGAATAATAGATCAATAATAAATAGAATACTCTTTGTAGTTACAATATTTCAATACTCCCCCTTAACAAGAAGGGTATTCTACAATAGCATTAGGCGAGAGAGAGAGAAACATCTTCAAAAACATCTTGGAACACTTACTGGCGTATCTATAAATCATCAAAAGTATTTTTCATCATCAATAACAATAACAACACAACACAAAGGCTGGAGCATCATCAACATCGACAGCAGGATGAGAGTCTTCAACATGAAGCTGGCATCACAACATGAAGCTAGCTACACAATATCATCAACATGAAGCTGGCATCACAACATGAAGCTAGCTACACAATATCATCAACATGAAGCAGGCATCACAGTACAAGATTGGCAACACAATATCATCAGCATGAAGCTGGCATCACAGTATGAGATTTGCAACATAATATCATGAGCATGAAGCTAGCATCATAGTACGATACTGACACATCATCACAAAACGAGGTTGGCACATCATCACAACATGAGGTTGGCACATCATCAACACAAGGTTGGCATCAGAACACTAGGCTAGCACATCATCAACACAAGGATGGCATTGCAACACTAGGTTGGCACATCATCAACACAAGGATGGCATCACAACACTAGGCTATTACATCATCATCATGGGGATGTCATCACAACACTACTCCCCCTTTCGAGGGAGGTCCTTATGGACTACACAAAGCTTATCTCGAAAGTGCTCAAACTTTACACGAGATAGAGGCTTGGTCAACACATGAACAACTTGTTATTCCATGCTAATATATTGAATCTTTATGACTCCTCTCTGCACCATGTCACGTATGTAATGATATTAGATCTCTATGTGTTTTGACTTTTCATGGAGCACATGGTTCTCGGTCATCTTTATACAACTCTAGTTATTTCATAGGATCAAGGTTGCTTCCATATCTAGGTCGAATGGACATGTCAAAAACTTCCTAAGGCACATGGCTTCACAACTGACAAAACAAGCAACAATGTATTCTACTTCTGCCATGCTGAGAGTAATGCTTGATTGCTTCCTACTCTACCATGAGATCATGGATGACCCTAGAATGAAACAACATCCTAAAGTGCTCTTTCTTTCAGAGACACTTCCAGCCCAATCTGAATCAGTATATCAACTCAATCTGAAGTCATGATCTCCATCATAGCTGAGACCACAATCTAATGTACCCTTAAGGTATCTCAACACATGTTTTGCAACAACTAGGTGAACATGTTTGGGTTCTACCAGAAACTGACTCAAGGTGTTCACAACAAAACATATATCTAGCCTAGTGTTCGTCAGATACATCAACGATCCAATGATATGTCTATATCGCATAACATCAATCAATTCTGACAAAGAGTGAACCAGGAGATTCAACTTTGTTTCCATGGGTGTATTCATGGACTTGCACTCCAACATACCGAATCTCTTCAATATTTCAACTGCATACTTCCCTTGGTTAAGGAATATCCTCTCTGGGATTTTCCATACCTCAAGACGTAAGAAATAATGCATTAGGCTAGGGTATTTCATCTCAAATTCTGCAGCGAGCTTCTTCTTACATTCAATGATGAACTTTTCTTCTCCAGTTAAGAATAAGTCATCCACATACAAAAACAATATAACAGGCTCATCATTCATAACCTTTAAATAAAGGTTAGAATTAGCTTTGCCCTTGGTAAATCCCAAACTCGTCAGGAAACTGTCAATCCTTCCATACCAAGCTCTAGGAACTTGCTTCAATCCATACAGAGCCTTCTTCAACTTGCACACATGAGTCTCCCTGTATTCAACTTCAAATCCTTGAGGTTGTTCCATATACACTTATTCTTCAATGACACCATTCAAGAAAGTTGTTTTCACGTCCATCTAGTGTAACTTCCACTTCATCTTAGCTGCAAGGGCTATGATGGTTCTGATCGAAGTGTATATGTCTACAAGAGAAAATGTATCTTCATAGTCAATGCCTTCTATTGTTCCAGAGTCTGTACTTAAGGCTAGAAAGTACAGGGTCTAGGCATCCGAAAGTGGTGTGAAGGATAAAAAGGGGGAGGATCAACCCTCAGGAAAGGAAGCTAATGCTGATTTCTAAGTTACCTTTATCTCACTTCCAAAAGTTCCTGGATGCTTATATCTCGTTCAATGGAAGCCCATGAACATTCGAGTTCTACCCGGGTGGTGGTTGTTTTAAGTATGGTGTCGAAAAGGTTCAAAGTGATGGTGGTTTGATCCGACAAGCCGAATTCAATATAGGGCTGTCTGGCAATGAGAACAGTCATAGAGGAACAGGGAAAGTTAAAGGAAATTTCAATATTTAGGATGCTGCCTCAATTTTTGGATCGTATAAAGAGTACTTTCGAATCCGAAATCACAGATAGAATACAAACCAAAGGCCTTTTCCCATAACTGAGTTAACTTTTTAATAAATCATGTGAGAAATGTGAGAAAAACATTAAGCTGTCTATAATGCGAGGCTCCTATCAAGGGAGAATGTCACCCTGTAAACAGAAGAAGAAAAAGACAAGAAGAAATCTGACGAAGCATAAAATATAAAGATCTAAAAAATTCACAGGTCTTGTACCTGCTGATAGCCGATACAGAGGAAAATATGCAAACGATTGGACGTCTAAAAGTTGATCACCATAGTAGAGGTTATACTGAGTTGCAGTGAAGCATTCATCAGACATATATATGCGAAATGAAATTGAATATGAGATAACAGAGGAAACAAACTTATAACTCAGTCTTGACAGAATCAAGAATCTTCAGATTGCTTTGTATTGATTTTCAAACGAAAAAGTCTCTATTACAATCAGCCAAAAATGTCTAGCCCTGTTTCTTTCTTCAAAATGCCTATTTATACAAACTTCTGAACATTTGAATTTCAATTGTTCCCAAAATTTTCAGTTACAAAATGGGAAGTTCAAGCGTTTCTCTTATTTGCCTTTGTCATCTTTCATGCGGGTGGAACACCTTCCTTTCTTTACTCTTCGGATTCTAAAAATAGAACAGGCAGACACATGCCATGATTTGGTACCGAAAACTCGTCCTTTTTCCTGCTTGGTGCAAGTGATGCACCTCTCTACCAACTGGGCTATCAACTTGGAAGGCTCTGCTTGGTGGTTTGCCTCAAAAGTGTAACAATCCTTCTCTAACTGTGGAAACCTTCCTCCCACTTGTCGGTCTTCGACGGTCATATAACATAACTGTATACTTGGTTTTATCAACCATTTATCCACTTGGACTATGTCAATCTGGATGATCTGTGATATTGAGAAGGTGCTTGTCTATATCGATTTGGCCTAGTGTCCCAGTGCTACTTCCATTATTGAGACTCAACAAACTTTCATCTATCAAGATAAAGGTTTCTTCACAAGAGTTTCTTACCTCTTTAGCTCGTTCTCTGCTCTCTGAATGTTTTGCTCCCATGCCTTCAACAAGATGTTACCTCTGGTCTGCTCCGGGATGGAGAGATTGGAATGTTAAGCCCTAATATTGGCTCATTACCCCTTAATTGGGGCATATTATATTAGTAATTTTATTTTATTTATGTCGGCTTTAGGCCATTAGTTTTAATTATACCTCATAGTGTCCTAGATATACAAGGAGACATTTTCGTTTTGAATCATCTTGTACTTGAAAATTTAAGTGGGGTAAAAGGAGGTTGCCCCCTCGAAGAGGCTAATTATCTGAAATTATCTCTTTTTCAAGGCGTTTCATACTTTCTCTGAGGTTTTTCTATGCTATATTGATATTTGGTTCTTAACATATGGTTTCAGAGCTCAAGGTCTTGGGGTTTTGCTGCTACATCTGAGACACCTTGGAATTTTTGCTATAACTTTTTTTCTACAATGTTTTAGAAGGAAAGGCTTGGAGGATATTTAGTAAATGGAACAAGGTACGTTGGGTTCAAAATTAAGCTCCTAATGCCTTATACTTTCAGAGATACAGCTTGTACAAGATAGGGTTCTGGAATCATCCTGAAATGAGTCATTGCGGAATTTTCACTATAAATATTTTTCTGTAATGTTTCAGACCCTGAAATATAGAGGATATTTACATAAATTAGTAAGGTATATATGGTTAAAATTTCATCTTCTGGATCATCTTAAATTCGTAGATACACCTTGGGTAAGATAGGGTATATGACTAGTCCTATTGACTAGTCTCAAGAAGGTGTTCCAGGTAAAACAATCATAACTTCTTCCTAGAGTATCCAAATTGAGTGGGATTGGTTTCATTGGATTTTGGACAGTCTGTAGTATTTCTGGTGTGAGTTTTAGAATTTATATCAATTATTTTGTGCGGGGCACGCTATACAAGTGAGATCTCCTGGAAAGACCAAAAATCAACAAGTTGTGGGGAAGTTACTGTAAATTCCACTTGGCACATCCAATTTTGATCAAACCTGTGGAATTGCAGAGAATAAATATCAGAGAACTACATAAAATAAAGTTTTATACCTAGAAGGGTCGAAACTTGGGAGATACAACAGAAGAAATATTGTCTAGCAGAACCACCTCAAAATCAAGGTTCAAAAGTGATACTTGGCCAACATGCCACCAAAAAAAGGAACTTCTACACCAAATAAGCCTCCAGAAAATCCTACTTGGACTCTTGATGAAGGTGAAGAAATTCATAGGGACATAAATGAAATACAAAAGAAGATGGATTCAGTGGAAGCTATGTTGGATACTAAGATGGATGGTTTAAAAGGGGAGATCATGGAAGTATTGAAAAATTTCGTAACAGAGAAGACAGCTGAAAGTGAAAATGCATCCCATGAAATTCATGATGAGGACACAAGGAAGGTGAATCAATAATGGAGAAACTCCAACTTTGGTTTGAATATCAACCATGTTCCTAAGATTGATATGAGGAAGTTTGATGGCAAGGACCCAATCACATGGATACTTCAGATGGAGAAATTCTTTGATCTCCATAATGTGCCACATACACAAAAGTTATGAATTGCTTCTTTATATTTAGAACCTAATAAATTTGTATGGTATCGATGGATTTGTTCTTACAAATCACTCGTCACTTGGACAATTTTCACGGAAGAAATGATAGCACACTATGAGGATACAAGGAGCAATACCTTCTTTAGCCAATTTATAAACCTCAAGCAAAAGGGTTCAGTTACCAAGAACATTGAGAACTTCCAAAGATTGAATATAAAGGTAACCGATATTCCAGATGAGAACTTGATTGATATAGTCATAGGAACTTTAAAGGATAACATTCAACATGAGGTTCGCCTTTGGGAACCCAAATCATTGGAGAATGCATTTAAGGTGGCAAGAAATTTTGAAAGTAAAAATATGGCTATGG